>JAOXNO010000002.1:5906633-5971190 GCA_028565335.1 Limnodromus scolopaceus
GTCCTTCCTGTGTTGAGGACTCCAAAGCTGGACACAGTACTCCAGGTGGGGTCTCATGAGCGCAGAGTAGAGGGGCAAGCGCAGAGTAGGGGGGCATACCCGGAAATAAGAAAACTTCTTAATTTTGTATTATGCCTCTCCATGATCTATTGTAGAAGAAGAATCTCCTTTATAAATTATATTTTTTTAATTTTCTTTCAAACTGTTAAAGCCATTCATCTTGTTATCATTTACATAGAAATGATTAGATGATTATGCATACCTATTGTGTACCACAGAGGTAACACATGAAAATCCAAACATATATTATAGTGTGTATGACATTAAACTAAGACACTTAATATAGCCATAAAGCAAAGTGCCAAATGCTGAGCAGACTATAAACACAATCTTTTAGCATAGTAGTTCCTTACACATCTTTCCTATGAGTTAGATACCACCACCCCTCATATTCTTTACTGAAGTCACAGGAACCGCTACCACTTCTAAAGTGGAAGATGAATCCAGGACATGTATCCTTTCAGAAAGCATACTCAGTACAAATTCCATTCCCAGCCACCAGCAGGTTTGGGTGAAAAAATTCAGGGAAACTACCTTCCTTTTTGCCCTGGTCTTTAGCAAAAGTGTCACGACATTATAGTCTGCATAGCTTTGCTGTCAATCTTGCTCCCTATGATACTGCACCTGCAGCCTTGGAAATTAGCAAGATCTTGTTTTGAATAAATACCACGTTTGTCTTTCAAGAAAGAGGAACCTTTAACAGTGTAAAGACCATGGCTAACAAAGCTTTCCAAAAGAGTAAATGTTATAAGGAAACGGAGACTGTAGGAAGTATGCATCAAATGCTTCCTGTTTGCTGGTGTAAGTAAAGGAAGCCTGCAAAATCACAAGCTGTAGGTTCTCCTCATCTCTCCCAAGATGCTGAGATCTGAGTTGGACTAACTGCCTATTTAGTTCAGTAAACTCCCCATACAACTGTCCACATAAAAAAGTTTGTCAAAGTTTCACTGTCTGACCCACCTTCTCAAAATCACTGACCTGTATAAAGTTCTTCTCGGTATTTACACCACTGAGAAAGGATGAAGCATCAAGCACAACAGAATCCTTGGTATGAGAAAATGCTAGACCTGGTGCAGATGTCACTCAATCACCTGTCTTTCCATCCAGAGGGGATGAGTCTGAAAGCAGGGGGGGGGGAAGCAGTGTTCAAAATCATGATCCAAAGACCAGGGGGTCACACGCACTGCACAGTATCTCTCTGCAATCTTAGACACAATAATCCTTGGACCCTCAGCTCTGCAGCTCTCACCCTTCTGTAAGACAGAACAAATGAACCTTTAATTCTGGACTTCCCTGTCTATTCTTGTTCAATAACCAAGGACCATTTTTATCTTCCTTTGCCATTTGGCCATAGTGTTCCTACCTATTGCTTCATAGCTATCTTTCCTCTAGCTATTTCCTCTTTTTGAAGTTTCTCTCACCTGTACTATGCAGACACTCCACCTGCTGTCCACACTGTCTCTCAAAGCAGCTGTTTCTAACTGGTTGCTTGGTCACAGCTGGAGGAGATAATGAGATTCCACATTAAGCCTCTTCAGCTGCTACTGAGTGGAAAGCATGCACTTCATCACATTCATCCTGCAAGAATTACTGCTGGATCCTGCACAAAATGCATAGAAGGTCTGTAAACTACCTAGCCAAATTATGCTAAGATATTTTGCAATTTATTGTTAGTGCAAAATCAGATTAGATTTTGGCTTCACCCCTATGGCAGGATGGAATTAGACTGCATTTTCTCTTCTCAATTCTTGTATGCATGACTCTCATAAAAACCACTTCTTTAGGAGTACCTAGGTGTCCAGAACCTTGCCTCCAACGAGAGATGCATATGTAGTTTCTCTGATCCACCTGAAACAGCCTTCTCACAAAGATGAAAAAAAACCCCAATTGCATAAAGCATCTCTTCTTTGGTTCTCACTTAGTAAATATGTGCATATGCACCAAAGCTGTCCTGGGCAAAATTTAAAACAGCTGAATACCCATAGCAGGCAATTGTGCAGGTATTTTAGCAAATTTGTAACATTTAATTACAGCATTATTGTGAGAATTTAAGAAAACAATTTAGGAATGCTAAAATTAAAGTTTAAGGCAGACCTTTATTAGGACATCTTAGAAGTTGCATTCTATTTCCTTAAAATTCAAAATATGAACTTGCATTCTTCTAGTGCTTGACACAGAAGTTTCATTGAGGCTGCTGAGTTGTAAGGATGCAAATCATGGTTGGCAATATTTTTTGAGATCTTCCTATTCATAATTATGATAAACATCTTAAAATTATTCTAATATATGCCTGTACTTTATTACAGATGGTTCCTTTTGAAAAAGATATTGAGACAGCATAGCCAGTTTTAGGTTTTCTAAAAGTGTCAGAACTTGGCATCTCCAGCCAAGACTGATCACTGAGAATAGGTTAATGATGTTTATGAGATTTGAACAACTCTAACCAGATCACACACCTGCTTTCAGCCAGCCTGTGTTTGTGCCAGCCTCTTCTAAAGCTCCTAAGGCACTTGGGATTTTTCTCATGTCCAAGAATTATGGGAAGAGTTAATGGCACTTTAAAGACTATCAAGGACTCTCACAACTCAAGACACTCATGTTTTCAAGAGCCCTCTGAAAGGAGGGAGTTAAACAGCCACAAGGTCTTCAGTTCCTTTGCCACTTCCAGTAATTCTGATTTAGAAATGATCACAGGACTTAGCAGTTGTAGAATATATCCATGCTACCAGAACTGCTGGGGCAGTCTAAAGGCTCCCTGCAGAAGATATGATCACTGGTAATTTACACTACACTGTGCAACACTGACATTTTAATCCAAGTGTGACACTCATAGAGCAGACAGATGAAGTATAAGACATCTTGAGTCACGTCTGCCTCTGATTTATGTGATGGGGTAATTCATTATGCAGTAGGCACAAAAGAGTAGTTTGCTTCTACTCTGTCAAATAGGCTGTAGAGCACAATTCAAAACAGTCTTGAGGCCATAGTACATACAACCAGTCTGCCTAAACCACAAAGCCACGTACACATTCCTACTCAGCTTTGTTGGAAGTGACAGTGGATGTCATGAGAATCTTATTTGCAAGTATTAAAGCTGAACATATTTGCAAAACTGCAGATCATCAATAAACAGATCTCCAAAAAGCAAGAAGGAAAATGCAATAGGCAATAGAGTTCTTTTTTGAAACAAAAATGTTGTTCCACTGTTATTACAGATAGTATAAGTCATCTTTAATAAAGTCCTGGATTCTACAGATATAGCAGCGATGTATAACACAACACAACACAAGGTAGAGCCTATTACTATGCTTACTGAGTACTAAGCACACAATAAGTTTAAGTAAAGTTCAGGTATGCTAATTAGTACCATACCACTTCCCTGAAAACAACAACAGATTTCAAAGGCATAGGCATCCTGTAGTTAATCAGAAATTCTCACTATGGAATTTATTTATTTTTTCTCAGGTCCTACCTCCCATTTCAAAGGTTGAAGGTGTTTACATAGATTTTAAGAATGACTCCAAATATTGAGACAGTGATGAACCCCTACACAGGAGAAGGTGGCATGAAAGGATGATTACTCCAATACTGCATGAAAAACAAACAACCAGGAAGTATAGCAGAAAATACAACCAGACTAATCACTATTACTTAAGTATTCCAACAGCAATTTCATTAAGTAAACCTTGAACAGGACTGCTAAAGCAGTGAAACACTGATAGTACCAGAGCTATTGATGCAATAAGCTGTTTTATCTCCCAGTCTTGAAGTGATTTTCTGTTTGAGAATATATTCTTATCACCATAAAATCACACAATGTTAAGGACACATAACCTAAACTACAGTAAATCACTATTTATGACTCTAATTATCCTAAGGTCATTATCTATTCCTTGGGAGAAATGCAGTTTTGAAAACCCCTTGCAGTTTGAAAAACTTTGGAAAAGTCTTTTCCTTATATGCTCCCTTAGTTTCCGATACTGGGCAACATTGAAAAAACATTATCTAAACATAAGTGGTGAGAGCACAGCAATTAAAGGAAGAATTTTTATACCCTAGGTCATTAGCAGAAGAATCGTGTACCTGGTGTGAAAACTAACAGACAACCGCATCGTCTATCAGACATACAAATGAAACCTGATTATGCAAACTTTATATTCTCTAATTCAAAAATCTCTCCAAACCACACAAAAGCATTTCTGCATAACAACTGAAAAATTAATAAGTTTCCCTGAAACAGACTTTCTCCTCATATTTACAATTCAAAATACCCTAATACGATGATTGTATAACATAACAGCACGTATAAGCAATCCAATCCTATTTGTTTTATGACAACAGCTTACATACCCTGCAACAGGGAAGCCTTCCAGAATTTTTTCAATATTATCGTTAGCTGATAACCCAGCCAGCTTTTAAGGTAGGAGAAAACAAGAGAAACACATGAAGTGCTTAAACAGTACACAATAAAAGAAAGGTATCATTCAAATTTAAACACAAACTCCCAACTTCTGTTCAGGAGTACCATGTGACACAATCCAAGTAAATTTTTCTTAATTTAGAATTACAATATCCAGTATCTTCTCTTTTTAAGTCTAAATTATAAGGAATTTAACAGAGAGTTCTATTATTTGGGGAACCATGTACCTGTAGCACTACTATGCGATACCAAAGGATGAGAAACAATTTTATGCAAGAAAGAGGGGTAACAATCATTGAAAACATTATTACAGTTTTAAATGCTTTATCCCTTGTCATCAATAATGTCATTGTGAAAATATGAAGTTACATATTTTTCTGTGTATTGATTCAATCCCTTTCCATTTATTTCCATTGCCTCCAAACACATCTAGAGGTATTTTTCTCTCACATGAAGTAGAGCCGCTAAGGAGCAGGATCACTCCCTTCAACAACTCCGCCGCCTCAGACATCCCCTTATCCTTCTGAAACACTTTCAGAATACATTCATGTACTGAGCTACACCAGGTAATATCAGCCCTCACGTGCAAACGATAACAACTGTGATCAACAGAAAAACAAAAAGGGACATTGCCCCATCTGCAATACCAATGGTGTTTTGTCTTTTCTGAAAGGTTAGAACAAAAACAGAACAATACATATCCTTTAAATGAGACTTATTTCCTTCTTTTGCCACCATCTCCCAAGAGCATACAGACTCACTTCCTACTCAGCTAGAAAATAAAGAAAGTAAAGGTCTCTCCACACTTTCCAACGACAAGAGCTCACCGGGAGCCGCAGGGAGGCCTTGGTGTTTCCCGGCTGCTGCGGGGCAGCTCGAAGCCTGCCCGTTCCCCGTGAGGGAGCGCGTGCAGCCGCGCGCGCCAGGGAGCCGTTAACGGCTGTTTCAGAATAACTAACGGCCGTCGGCCTCGAGGGCGCGGAAGCGCGCGCGGGCCGCTCTCGCGCCAGGAGGGCGTGGCCAGGCGGGTCACGTGATAGCCTAGGGTGTCGCAGCCCCAAGGAGAGTATGGCCGGCCCCCGGGGGGCCGCGCTGGTAACGAGGGACCGGAGAAGCAGCAGCCCCCCCGTGTTGAGGAGTGACTAACAACGCACAGCGGGAGCGGTACAACCTCTCCCAGCTGTTGGCTGCGTTGCTCCCTGCAGCCAGCACGGCACGTCCTACCCATCGGCTGCTGACACGTAACCCAAAGGGAGATAAAATCAATGCGCAGTTAAACCATTGCGTGGGTTAAACACATTCACTGACCTTCCAGATTCAAAATACGTGGAGCTTGCCAGGTCTAGGATACTATCTAAATAGAATTCACATGTACATGTACCTGTAGTTGTTTACAGTCTCTAAGCGTTGGTATAAAACCCACCAGCTATTCAAATGCTGCCTGTAGCTGCTGTAGCTTTTTTTCCCGATCTATTCCTTTCCCATTTGAAATTCTAGCCTGGAAAACTCCCAAAGAATTTGGGATTTAGTGGCTTATGATCTCTTCAGTGCTTCTCACTGTCTCCGTACTTCCCAAAGGACCAGGCTCCTGCTGGAGCTATAGGCTGTCACGTGCAGCTGTACGTAGTGTACAGAACACGTGGCCAGTCCAGCTATACAGCTCCCCACACGGGCTTTCTCTGCACCTTAGAAGAACCAAGCAGAAAAATTCCAGGATCTATCTTACTGTGTAGAGAATCTAGTTACACTCAGATGGTAAACTAAGATAATTTTTCACCAAATGTTGGATGATACAAACAAAACATGGAATTTTTAGTCGCTGATAGTTTGAGCACAACCCTCTGTAGAACAGAAGTGACTGAAAAAGATGGTTGAAATTTCATTCTTCCAGCTGGAGAAAAGAAAATCCCTAAATCCCTGAATGAACAGGATAGTGGCATCAAAGAACACGACCTAAATTATCTCGCAACCTAGGTAAGGAATGAAAGCCTGGCCTCACTCAAACCAATGGCCAAGTATCTGCTGACTTGCAACTGGACGCAGTTTCCCCTGCGAAGGGCTGGCAGCTCTCTCATCCTGTTTGCCATTAGGAATATTAACGCAGGGTGAGGGATACCACTCCTGCATTTTTACACGATGGGGCTGTAGTTGTGCGACTGCCTCTGGAAACGCCCCTGTGTAAATCCGGTAAATACCTGCAGTGATGATGTACGGGTGCCCCAGCCGCTTGTTGCACAGTACGTGGTAGCTAGGGAGCCACTGCCTGCATCGTCCCTGTGCCTGAATTCCTCTCCCAGCAGCTCATTCATCTCACTCCTGCTCTGCTCAACATGGAGCACAGGCAATTACAGCACAACTGGAATCATAATGAAGACTGTAGTACTATTTATAGACTCTTTATGACATTATCACATGCAATTTCCTTCCAATATTTCATGGCCATCAAGCATATAATAAAACTAAAAGAGAGTGGACCAGATCCCTACAAGGGTTTAGAAAGGCTTTAAGGGCTACAAAGATTCCTCTGATTAAAAGGGGAAATCATTAACTGCCTCTCCCTCCTCCCTCTTCAAATCCAAACGAGCAGCCTCGTGACTTCAGGATGCTTAAATTCAAATGTCGCTGTCTTCCTTTAAAGGCTTTGCACGTGCATTAAAAGCTCCCCAGACAGTTCTGCTCCCACCCATGCTTAGAGTTTCGTCATCTTGAGAGCTGACGATCCATCCACCATGGATGTTACAGATGACTAATAGAGGTCAGAGGGTTTATGCATTCATTAGCCGTGCCCATAGCAAGGAGATAACCCCTGGTCTCGAAGGAGCTGAGAGGAATCCTGCACTCTCAACCTTTTACCCTAGCCAAACACAACTTAAATATAGTAGATACTTGCTCTACTTAAATAAATAGATATTTACTTGAATAAATAGATAACTTTCTTTGGCTCCAGTGAAGTGTGTAGACAGTTTCTATCTCAATGGTTCAGGCTTCCCCCAGCAGGTGCCTTGATGCACTGTCCCACAGAGAAAGAAAATGCAAATCTGTTTTCAGCCTTGCTAAATGATTTACTACTTACACAACTACATACAACAGGGTTCAATAATCACTAATTCTTCAGCATTTGCATTGTTCTACTCTTTAAAAAGTGTGGGGAAGGGCATTTTGTTTGCACATCCTTGTGCTCAAAGATGCACAGCCACATCTATCTTTCTGGGCTGAAGTAGGGGGTTTAACAGGGGAGGGCTAAACCCACGCCCCAGCCTCAGATATTTCCATTCTGGCCAGGACCAAGCAGCTCCCTGTTGGGCCTGCTCACCCTCCGCAGCTTTCGGTCAACTCCCGAGTCGTTCTAGATTGTACCCTTTGTCACAGGGAATCAAAATGCGTGGTATTGATCCTGTGTTATATATTCCAAGGACTAGGACCCTAAAATTTAGACACTGCAGTACCCCAGTTTGATCTTAGGATGCAGTTCCATTTTCCTTTTCCTTTCATTTCTGATGAGTAACGTCGTATGGAAATGTACTATCTAAACAACTAACAGGAAAAATGTTTCATGTCGTCTTGTCAGTTGAGACTGTTACTGGTACCTTTATTATTCTCTGTATTGAATAATTAAGACTAATCTCCTATCTGCCCTATCTTCCTATGCAAAACTCTTGTAGTAAAGCAGGCAAATGTGTTTTTCAGAGGCTTTATCATTCCAGGAAAAACTACTATCTACTCCACACATCACGAAATTTCCTTTCTAACTACAGGTACAAAAACATGGAAAAATTCCTTAAGAGCAGAAATTAATGCAAGCACAAATGAAGGTTACTTTGGAAGATTCAGACTAAGTGATTTTATGTATATTCAACTTTTGGCCTTTGAATGCTCATTTATAGTGCTCTTTAGAACAAATTCAATCACATAAATGGAATAATACAATTTTATACCTGTAAGAAAAAATCAATCCAAAAGACAAGTAAACCTTATTTCAATTGCAATTTCTTGCTTATTGTTTCTATTACAGGACCATTGTGAGGTAATTAAAAAAATAAATCCACCTGTCTTGAAATTTTATATCAAAATAAGCTCTTGGATATTGTTAAAAATTTATAAAATAACCAACTGTTGAAGATCACTTTGGAATGCTTTTACACATGCCAAGTACTGTTCTTTTTTCTTTTTTTCTCCTCTTGTGAACAACCTCTGCTGTTCACAAAGTTTAGATGTTTGGGTGGTTTACAGGGAGATGGTAGAGAACACCATTTCCAAGTATCCTCTCTAGAACGAAAAATATTTTTGTAACACTAAGTAAACAACCAAGCCATACATTAATAATGTGCTTAAATGCCAAAAACCATTCGCCAATGTGCTATTTCCCAGTAGAACTGAGAAAGGATATCTTCCTGAATTCTTGGGATATTTTCTAAAGGATGTGAGAATGAATATTTCAAAAGTGCTTAGTGCATCATCTCAAATTACATGAGATCAATCATAAGATACACCTAAACAGGTGCATTACAATTTGTAACTTATGCAAACTTTTTGTGATTTAAATTTTCAACACGCTGAAAAGAAAACCTTGCAAACAAGCAGTTCTGCAAAATCCCCAAATACAGGGAGTCTGTTTTGCTGCTGTGCAAAGTAACTTGATTATCCTTCAGTACCAGCCCCAGGAAAATCACCCCAGTGCAGAGAACAGAAAGGAGAAAGATGGGTTTTTTAGCCTAGCTCTGACTGCGGTGTTTGTTTGCTGTTCTCCTGGTTAACAATGTGAGGAGGGAGACCCAGAACCTGCAACATGCTGAAGCATTTACACAAGTGTAACTCGCACAAATATAATTTAGAAAACCCTTCATATGCATGGATTATCTTATTAGAAATTTCTTACTCATCCTTTACTATTGCTTTATAGTTCTTAATCTGTCCTAGAGATCTAAACCAGATTTTTACAACCTTGAAATGAAACAGACACCAACAACAGGTAACAGCTCCAGAGACAGGTTTAGATCCTTAGCTGGAATAAATCAACATGTCTTTTAACTTTAACAAAACTATATACATATTTACATCCGTTGAGACACTACTGTAGAATTCTCTCTTCACCCCTTTTCCAGTGTTTTCCTTTTTTAAAATACTAAGTGTTCCATTTTTAAAATTTATACAAACTAACTCTGCATGGTGCCTATCTTGCCACTAAGCTGGAAGTTCACACTTTTTCCCTTACAGTCAGAAACCATACCTCATTAGTATTTTCTCAGTCAACTCTTGCTGTTTTATCCAGACTGACAACAGAAATATCACCTTGATTGAACAATTCAGTAAGCTGGCAGCAGAAGGTGTGAGATTCGGGTCTTGCAAGAAACAGTAAGGCTCTGGAACACAGGGGGAGGACAGGATGTATAAAAATTCTGGCATGAACTCTATAAGAACCTTTATCCCATGGGTGTTTTTTGGGTTTTTTTTTCTGCTTTGGACTTTGCTTAAAGGAATTCAAATGTTCACTATGACCATGAAGTAAGTGTGCTAGCCACCAGGTTGAAAACCCTATTGCTGTGTCCCAGTCCCAGTGCAAGTAACTTTCCCTCCGCAAGAGTGTACTATATTTCAGTGAACTTCTTCCCATTACTGTTGTACCTCCTCAAATCACTTTCTGTAATTTCTCCTGTCAGCTTAATGCTGATGTTTATAAAATAACTGTAGACATTGCACTGATGTGCCATATAGCAGACCTCCTACCCAAAACATCTCCATTTAGATTTGTCACTTCTCCAAAACACAATGTTTGCCAAGCTTCATCGCCTCTGGCTACATGATGAAGTACTGGTGCTCAGCAACAGTTTCCTCTGAAGCTTAACAGGAGCTTTTCCTGTGTAAGAAATTCTTAACCTGGCCATTTATGAATTAAAGTGGCCAGTAGAACATCTTTTAAATTGCCACTTATTATAATTGCTTGTTGCTACTAGCCCAGTTGAAATCAATATGATAACAACTAATTTAATTTGTATTGAAGTAAAAAGTGCCTTTCATTCATCTGTAATAAAAATACAGGTGGTGGAAAAAACAGTCCTCTGGATAACACCACATTTCTTTCCATCAAAATGTTCCACATCTGAAGTCTGATTCCCAGCTACATGATCATGTAATCAAAGCCACTGCATATTACAGGCTCATTTAGCCTTGCTTAATAGTCACGTCGTTCCTGCTGCTTTTGCAATGGACAAGAATTTTGCCTAATTGTCCTGGTTCCGGCAGGGATAGGGTTAATTTTCCCCAGAATCCACCAGGGACACAGGTATTCCATCCCATGCAAGCCATGCCCAGTCTGTAGCCAGGAGCTGGCCTAGGGAGGGGGCAGGAAGTCGAAGCTGGGGAGCGGGCTGGGGTCCCAGGTACTGCTGGTGAGCAATGGTACCATAATTGTGTTTGTACATTCCTCTGTCAGTGTTATTGTTGTTTTCCTGTTCCCTTTGCTGTTCTGTTAAACTGCCTTTGTCTCAACACATGAGATTTGCCTTTTTCTTCTGATTCTCCCCCCACGACTGTTGGGGTGAGAGAGCAGCTGTCTGGTTCTTTGAGGCTAAACCACTACATTAATGCACAAAGAAAATGGTGTCTTAATGTTAACATGAATCTACAGGCCAAAACTGCCACAGAACCACACTCTTGAGTAGGTGGCATTGCCTACAGAGGTCCTTCAGGGACATTATGTGAAAGGTGGGTACAGAGCAGGAAAAGAAAGCTCTTTTCCAGGTAAAGAAGGTCCCTGAAGTTCTCAGGAGCATAACGGTCCTGACAGACATTTTCATAAATAAACAACACTTTCATTAGTGTCATAAAGGCCTTCCCCAAAGTTAAGAATACAAAGCTGTGGATGTGGCTGTATTGTCTAAGGATTTATCTTCAAAGAGCTGAAATGCTGATGATAATCTGAGCAGAACATCAAAATAGCAACTCTGAGGTTGCTGCAGCCAGTGGAAATGTAATTAGCAGTCTCCAAACAGCACATATTTCAGTTACAGAATAGATTTTTACCCCGTTACTTGGTATGGAAAATGTTCCAGTTCTGAGAGGGGAAATACTACTACCAGATCATTTCCAGTTGATATCAGCCTGTTTAAAAGAAACCAGTACCAGAAGCCCCACTTTAATTGGCTTGAGGCACAAGCATTGATAAATGGTAATACTTCTGTTTCAAATAACATGCATTGGATATTCTACTTTTCTTAGGTCAACACCAGCAGCACTTCAAAACTGAAATAACATTCTTAGAGTTAGTAAAAGCACACATTTTGGGGATGAACCCACAAACGCTTCCCAGGGAGACAGTGAGGTAAGAAAATGGATTGCTATCATGAGCCTAGTAAGTCACATTCACATTTATTTCACAGCCCTTTCATTTCTGTCCCTAAGGGAAAAAATGTATTCCTATATAGAGTTATGAACACGTGCCTTTAATAAACTTAAATCTCTCAGAACTGTTAGGATGGAGCTTTACATTTTAAGGGGCACTGTCAGAGAGAAGGTGAGGAGAAGGTTTGATTGAGGGCAGCCTGTGAATCTGAACTGCACTGTGACCCCGTACAGCACAGAAAATTACAGTTGAACTTGCTTTTGGAATATTTAAACTTACACCAACTGTATGAGGTGTTCCTTTTCCACTTCGCTACTGAGCAATCCTAAACCTCTGGGGTGTATCTGCCAAAAGATGTTAGGCACTCGCATCTATAGACAGTATGTGAACAGGAAACAGATGCCTGTGTCCCCTAAGGCACTTTCACCATTCTCAGTTGTAAAAAGTTATGTCTTTAATCGTTCTCAGCTCCTTTCTATCCTTCCCCAGTTTTCAAACTTCCACAGTCAAGGACTGTGATTTCAGTAGATCATAGATGCTTGTAGGATAGGTGCCAAAAAGACGGTATCTAACCAGAGCGGCACCCTAACTCCTTCTTATCAAATTAATTGCCCTTTAAGTGGAGAACAGTAGAAAGGAAAACCCATTCTGTAATATTGTTTTTTCTTTTCATGTAGTCAGACAGGTTACATAAACCAGTTAAGATATAGTGCCGGGAACTGAGACTTTCAACGGAGTTTAGCAGAGTTAAATGAGTAAAAAGCAGGTTTTGATTTTGGAAAGAAAAAGCCCACATTTCATTAATATTTTTTCCATTTATCTTGATTCTTTTTCATTCCTGAGCCCCTTCAAATTAATCTGCAAACTTGTAGTATTACGAGGAATCAGCCTGGTAAAAATCTCCTTGGAACTGCACAGGAATTCCCAGTCACCTGTTCTGTAAATCTTTGCCTGTATTTCTGTATATGAAACTAAAAATATGACACGTAATTTTATTTTACTTCTTCAGTGCCTTCATGGTTTACAGTCACAAAACCCAGGGGTTATTTATTTTATCCCCTTATTTATTTGTCATTCTGACACATCTGTGTCTAATGTGTTCTTAAATATCTCCAATACTAGAGATTGTACAGCTTCTCCAGGAAACCTGTTTTCACGCTTTCTGCTACAAATAGTTTCTTATAAATAACTTAAAGTGTTTTTTTCCTAAACTCAAGCTCATTGCTTCTTATCCCATTAATCATGAACAAAGAAAATAGATTAAATTATATGAAATTATGTCACAGGTTATTTATCCCAGACCTTCTATGGTACACTTCTCTCTTTGTCATGACTTTTTGTTCTGTAATTATCAATGCTAAACACTATTTTTTTTTTTACATTGCAGATTTTAACATGATAATGTACAGCTTCAGATTTGAAAATTCTGCCTAAGTATTGAGCAATAAAATGTTTTTGCATTGTATAAGAATATATGTATTTAAGTGAAATAACGTGAGACTAAAGCCAAAAATGTTATTAGAAAATTAAACTCTGTGTGGAAGCGTATCTAAAAACACTTGTAAGACATTCTTTCAAAATAACTGTGCTATAATGTCCCTTCAAGTAAATGAAATACTACTAATTATAATACACCTATAAAGCTTCATTTTCTGTAAATGCTCATAGGTCAGGGCTTTTTTTGCTAGGAAGACTCATTTTGTTATTATTTTCACCACAAATCATCTGTTTCTTTATCTGACGTGTTTTTTTCATGACATAACCACAGATATTGACTAACTAGTTACATCTTGATGTGGCCAGATGGGAGCCAGGATAACATGTCACCACTAGGGCATTTGCTTCCTAATGGACTGCACACAGCAGCATGTGTCCCAGCTTTGGCATAGTGCTGTGGCTCCTTCCCATTATGTGCCTTGATACATCATATATACCTCCCAGCGTGTGACAGACCATGACTGTCTCACACACTGGAAATGAAGACATACCTGAGGACTGCAGTAGTGTGGTACATTTAATCTAGGCAGGGACTATTGACAGAACTGCACACCACAAGAAATTCTGTAGCATCACAGAAACAACTTTTACATTAATGCTCTTGTATAATTAGTGCAAATTTTAGCATAACAAATACTAAACACATTAAATGACATATCAAAGGTGACAAATGTGCAAATAAGAGTATCCAATCAAACTGCATTCCAGCTTTTACAAAAGCATTGTAAGCAAGGTCACAACAGCATCCTCTAATGCTAAAATTCTTTAGAGTCCATTTATAACTAGTCAACATTTCTCAAAAATATAAAGATTTTGCATAAAGCCTTCCTAAGTCATAAATCTGTCCCAGACTGACTTTAAAAACTCAGGCAAAATTACTTAGGCATTTATACAATAGCCGTGGAAAATAATGGTTGCCTCCACCCCCACAACCCAAAGATTAAAAAATGCTGACTTTATATGAAATGCCTTCTTATTCTTACCTTGTTGAACAAAGACTTGAAAGAAGCTTGTCCTTTCTGTTGCAGACCTCTTTTTTCCATCTCCTTGAATAGGACAGCATCAACTTATCTCTACTAGGACAGAACAAAGAGGAAATAAACAGACTGGACAAAAAGCTCAGAAGACTATCTGAAGGCTACAGTTTAAAAGGCAGGGAGAGTAGAAGTTTCATTAAAAATCCTTAGCAGGGCTGGGTTGTATACTTCTCATAAGGAAAAAGGAACTAGTATGAGGAGTCTGCCAAAAAAGATTCCTTGTGAGAAAGGATGGAAAGGTGGTGCAGAAGGAATCTAAAGCTTGACAGACACAGGCAGAGCAATTATCTGTGAAACCTAAGAGTGAAGTGTCCTCAGTCCTCCTGGACTTGCTGCAGGTACAGAGTAATCCCCAATAGCAACATCTCAGCAATGCAGACAGGACAGGCCTGTCAGGGAGGGCCACAGGTTCTCACTGGGTGCAGTGCTGGGACCCTGAGGGTGTGAAAGTTTGACTCTTGCATGGTGTTATTTTTTCAGTTTGTTCTTGAAAAACATAAGAAACCCATTAAACATGTTTTAAAAGTTATTGAAGTTACAACATAAAACTTTAAACCTGTAAGAACTGTTAAGAGTAAGGCTGCCTTTAAAGTCTCTGTCTTATGTATTGCAATAACATAGTTTTTATGGTTATCAGTTCTAATACCAGTGATCAAATGGTACAACAGGAGGTTGATTTAACCAACATTTACTTGAACAGGATATGTATTTCACACCAAAATGTTCTACACTTGTTCCTGTGAAGATTCAAATAAACTGATTTAGAGGACTCTCTGTGGTGTCTTCATGCTAGCAGCTTATCTTTTTTGATTCTCAGAATATTAATTATCAGCTGCATATAGGAAATATCACTGAAATGGAATATGGAACTGCTAAACAGCCTGAATAACTGTTTTGAATTATTTGCTTGGGCTTTACAGGTCAGCTTTTATTCACTGCAATCAATTGTCCAGTCAAAGTGATCCATGTCCACTATACAGAAAGGGGGAAGTATAAAGTGCTTTTATTACAATACAGTTTATTGCTCCTATATTTGAATTTTATGGGAGGCTCAGCAGAAAGAGTTGGAAGCAAAGTATTCTGCAGTCAAAACACATTCCTCTAAATACTAGTGATCCTTTAAACCATACATGTCCAATTTTCCAAAGCCAAGTAATCACTTAATCCCCTCCTCTGTACCAGTTTAGCACATGCTGTCTGACACCGTCCTGTTGTTTGCAAAAATGAGTATGAATAAAAAACACTAGCCATATCCATTACAACTTTTGGATTGTAAAGATTTATACACAATTCTTATATATTTATAAATATATTTATACACAAGATTTATGCCAATGAGAAATTCTATTAGTCCACAAAGTTGAAGCTGAAATGAATCATAAGTTTCAACATAGGGAAGCAAACGTAATTCAGCCTACTAGTAGTGTTATAGGAATAACATTTTAGAATTAGATTATAATCCACAAAAGATTTTTCTACCCTGATTCACAGGAGAATGCTGTACAGTGTATTTAGGCTCTATTCTAACAGATTCGGATCAAGCCAGTAAGTCTCTATTCATTTTGGTTTTAGCATCACCAAAATCAAGGACTTTGAAATCAGATATTAGTTTACCAAAACTACTAAGATGTTTAAGATTAGTCCTTGTCTGCACAGTCAATAGCTTTTTCTTTAATTTTTTTTTTTTTTTTAAGCAATGAAAAGGCAAAATCTAAATCATCCAACAAATACTTGTCCAACAGTTGAACTTAAATAGGTGGCTATTAATTTGCAGAACAGGTGGTGTCCATTCTTAAAGAACTGCAATATCCCAATGGTATGCCAAAACAGTCATCAGTTGTCTGATGACCTTAAACCAGAGACTACTGAGAAACTGATACCCAGGTACTTTACAGCATGCAGAAGTATTTGAAACACAAGGGAAAAAAAAAAAGAGAACTAAAACCAACTCAAGTCTTGCAAGTCTGAGAAAAATTCCCACTAAGAAAATCAGAAAGTACATCACCAAGAAAATGCCAAGAGCCAGCTGTATGAAAAAGGAGAAAAAAGGGAAAAGTATCTTATAGAAGAGAGGAGTAGTAGAAGAAAAAATAAATTGCAAGGAACTGTGCAAACATCTGATGCTGGAAATAGATCCCCTATCTTTGTAACTTTTTTAATACTATGTTACATTACATGCTTTGTACAGTACTAATTACATGCTTCTTCCCATTTCACTATGGGCTGGTGCAAATGGCCTTTGTCAGCTCCATCACTGGTTTTCAGTGGATTAATGGGTTTCTATTCTTACATGCTTAGTAAATGCAGTAAACGAGTGTTTAGAAAAGCTTTGAGTAGTACTTTAGAGGAATAGGTAATATTATTTAAGATTATGTAAATTTTAATTTGATCCACTGTCACTTTTCTCTTATAAGTTAGTATTAATATTATTATGCTTTATTGCCATCATGTCTGTGAGCTCTGGATGCCTCAGGGTCTTGTTACATTGGGCAGCAGAAGCTTACAGGGGAAAGGCAGCCTATTACACAGATCCATTGTAGCAAATCAGATGCTATAGAGTATCACATATAATACCATATACTGAGTTCAGCTACTTTAAAAAAGACAACAAAAAATCCCAACACAAAAAACCTCCGAAAGCCAACACCCCAACCCCCAAAATAACTGGAGTTCAAAAATCAGAAAAAGATTAAATAGTGGATGAAAATATTTCAAAGAAAAAGAATTCACATGGGGGGAGTTTCGTTAGCTATTATAAGAATTAAAAAGACACAAGTTTCTCTGCTCAAGAGCAGATGACATGAAAAGCAATTAATAATTTCTATATGATAGCAAAGGTATTTCTAGTCTTATTAGCAATTGAAATATTATTTTGGTGATAATAACTTATTTACAAGTACAGCAGTGGGGAAATAGCAAAGATATATACATTCAAAAAAACTTTTTTACAGAACAGGTGGGGAAAAAAAAAAACATTAGAAAGCCCATTTTTTTTTCATCTCACAGCTAGAAATCTAAAAATTTAACTGTAGTGCACATACAAGAAAAACTAAGCAAAAGTAAAACCATAACTCAATAGTATGGATGTTTAAAAAAATGTAATGTAATCTAGTCATTTTTCTGTTACAAACCAAATGGAAAAAAATCTTACTGATTTTACTTTAAGTCTTATTAGGATTTTTTTGATGACATTCTGTGAACATTGTTAAAAAACTCCCAAAGCTGCAATATCAACTGCTCACTCCAATGAAGTGAATGGGATTGAGTGGCCACAAAATGAGATGTTACCTGGCATTCGTGAAAGAGGTCTTTCTTCAGATGTAGCCAGTTTAACATCACAATCCACGTTTCTTATCCTTTGACCAACCACTAAAGCTCACTGGGGAAACCAAAACCAGGTTGTAAATACTGAGCAATCAAGAGAAAATGAGAACTTCCTGTCTTCACTGCAGGTCAGTCAACCTGCAGATTGCTCAGTGCTCCAGAGCTCTCTTCAAAGTTATTGCCTCTCACTTTTGTTATTAAAGTATCAGCATCAGACTTCATGCATCTTAAATATATTTCATGCTCAGTTAAGAGCTTGGTGATTTAGATAACGTTTTAAAGACCATTAAAGGTTTCTAGTTTTTCTCTTCAGTGCCTCAGTTTTACAGATGCAAAGTGGTTTGACAATATTTAAGCACTTTAAAGTGTCTTAGGGCTTTCAAGAAAGAAATGCTAATTAAAATACAGCTAAGAAAAGTATCCTAGGTTTGGCTCTTAAGCAGGTCGGTTTTTTTCATAGTGTCATAAATCTGGCCTAAAAGCATGTTGAACACACAAAGCTTTGACTGCTCAGAATTTAATCAAAGAATGGACTTCTTACAGAGAGATTGCTAAATGCATCTGACATTTTAATTTCCAATTTTTCTCCCTGCATTACCTTTAAACTGATTTTGTATTTGTAAAGCCCTAGTTTCTCTTTGAAGAATAAGAACAGATTTCCTGTAAAATTTCAAGACAACTGGTCAAGTGTCCCAAAATTTTAATTAACTCATTTTTCCATTTGGAAATTTTTAGTCTATGTAGGATTAGTGTACCTTGTTTATAGCAGAAAAGCTTTGATTCAAAATTGTACTTTAACTGGGGAAAATGGGAGGAAACCCTTCACCATAATATGTAAATACAGAGGGACCCAAAACAAGCATGCACAGATTTCCGTGAAACCCTACTTCTAGCTCACTACGTGCTGTGAAAGGCTGTTGAATGTTCCTTCAGTGGTGATGGTCAGAAAGTGTTAAAATGCATAGGAAATAATGTGAGAAAGGATTTTTATTTTCAAATATGGAGTGTTACTTTTCATGTGTACCAGGATGTATGCAAAAGATGGATGGTCTGTGCAAAACATTCCTGCTGTTGATTTTCTTTCTTTGTCCATTAAAAATGCAAAGACAGTTTCCCCTCTTTTTGTATGTATAGTTATGGGACATTATTTAAATAGTCCATTAGTATATAAAGCTGAAGACTGTTGAGAAAAAATAAAGCACTAGTTCTATTCTGGACCTCTACTGCATGTGTGTACGTGATATTTACATAGAGGGAGAGGGATCAAATCATATAATTAAGAACCATTTAACTGAAATTTCATTTAAAAATACTACATTATACCCAGTTTCCAATAAAATGCCTCTTCCACAGAAATAGCAGTGTAACAGCATCCATTCTGAGGACTGCTTTGCTGTCATGGAATACATGTCGTTAGGGCAGAAGAGCACAGCTTTTCTATCATACTGTGTATGGAAACATTTGAGCCATAAAATCAAAACAAAAATGTGTAAATTAATTATAATGCACCTGGAAATCTTTTCATGCACTCACTAAAAGCAATAAAGAAAGAAGTAGAACCTAAAGGTGGATGCACATGTACAGGAGGAAACTTTTCCAATGCATGCTTTTGTTAAACATACATATTTTCAATTGGATTTACTATCTAGACATAAGAAGTAATAGCATTCTTTCGGTGTTTACATGCACCTTACTGCTCAGTTAATGAACGGCACAATAGCCCCTCTGGCCCTCTCCCATGGCAAACTTCTTAGATCCAAATGTTTTCCAGAAAACTAAATTACTACAGAATGCTGCATTATGCAAATTGTCACATATTATCTATTTCATTTTACTCATATTTTGTATGTTATTAATAATAATTTTTCAAACCAACTTTTGCTTCTTAGTTTTTTTAGTAGGAAAAGTTGACTTCTCTCTCAGTTTTCAAATTTTTCTGTTGAAATGAAACTGCTTCACACTAAGGCATTATTCTAAACTAGCTAATCTTGGAAGAAAAAAATTAGTTGCTTTACCTGTCTCTATAAACCCATTTAAAAAAATATACCCCCAAAAAATGCAAGTAGCTAACAAGTATAAGAGAAACACTTTGTTATGAATAATTCTATTTCAAAATGAGAATACTTTGCTGTTTCCACATATCATTTTTCTCTTGTAATTTCAGCTAATACACCTCCTCATTACCAGGTCTTTCACTTGTAGTACCAAAGTGTAATAATTTCTCCTAATAATTCTTGACTATACCTATATTTTATCATAATGTTAACATAAGGAATGCAACCTCTTTTAATAACTGTTTCCAATAATTAAAACTGTAGGCTTTAAGCCTGCCAAAACATACACCTTATTCTCACTAAAATGAACAGGATTTAAACCTCCTAAACAAGGACTGATTTAAAACATGCATAAAAAACATTCCTGAAGTGGAGCACACTGCAATTCAAACTGTATGCTGAGTCTAACCAGGTTAATAGGTTAATTTAACAGGTTAAATAGCACAGGAGCACAGCTTAATATCAACCCTGCAACTCAGCAACAGTATTCAAATATTTCTACAGATCTGCTAAATCAGGAATGTATCTGTGCCCACTGCAGACTTCAGCTCAATGGAGGTCTTGTTACCCCTTCTCTTCCTCTTAAGTTGACTCCTGCATGGAAACATGCACTCAGTTTTTTGCACAGAGATTCATTTAATTTGTTTCATATTTAAATCTTAAAAGCACAATTTTTTTTCTGCTAGAAGACACTACTATTTCTCCTGATAATATAGATTTTCAGTAATTTATATAGATTTCTTGCAGTTCCTATAAACAGCACCTATTACTGATCTAATCCACAATGTGACCCTCATACCTTCCAGAAAATGGAACTAGCAAGCAATAATTCAACCTATACTAAAAATATGCCATAATGTTGAAATTCATATTAAATCATACTAAGTATACTTGAGAGAAACAGTTAAATATTTAGCAAAACAATCATAAGTAGATGTTTCTTATTCTTTTTGAAGAAAAAGAGTAAAAAGAAGAGATAAGACAGACTCCCGAAGGACTTGATGTTTTATCTAATAGCTCCAGTTTTTCAATACCATGTCATGTATTAAAAACCAAGCACCAAGCACTAGCTTACCTAGCACTCCCACAAAAAAGTAGTTCTTCAAAAAAGAAATAGTTCCTAAACTTTCCACTGAACAAGAAAAAAAAAAAAGAAGCTACACCATCTGTTCCTGTAAAATGTTTTTTTTTTCTCTTTTAACAGTCTAGAGACACGGCTGAACCTTTTTACAGGAAATCTGTATTTAGTAGAACTTGCCATCACCCCAGATATATTCACCATGAAATGTGAACTGCTGTGGTCATAAATATATCACTCCTACCATTACAGAAAAACATTTTCACTTAACAAAGAAAATGCAAATGAACTAATAGGATTAGGGATCATAATCTGGATATTCCTGCGATCCCTTTCAATCCTGCGTAAGGGTAGGGTGTAAGCACACTGGAGACCCAGCAGGAATTGCAGCACAGCTATTTTCTCTATTGCCTCAATTCCTTGGCAGGGCACATACACGGAGGCATGCTAAAATCCTGAAAGGGTTGATTGTTTTTGTAAACAGCCAAAATTCAGGAGAAATTCCTGTAATATATAGGACATACAAAGAACCTCAATTCTTCTGCTTTTAAACTGATACAAGTATGACTCAATTTATGGTTTGGGGGTTTGTTACCTACCCTAAAAAACCAGGTCCATTAACGTATTACTGTTCATTAAAGGTATAGAGGAGTTAAATGGAGGATAAAATGGATCATATAGAAATGAATATGCATACCGGTACATGTAGGGAAGCTGCCTTCAAGGTCCCGTCTGATAACTTGGTTACTGAACCCATCTCAGGAAATGGTCTTTTAGCAGCATCTTCCCTCTCAGGGTAGCACCAACCAGTCTTTTTCTTAGAACATTGTTCTTGCGGATTAGTAAGGGAATGAGGGATTTTAATTCTGTGGCTCATGAGGTCATTTTTTCTTAGTCCTCTACTGCTTCTTGTCTGGCAGCTCTCTTAGAGCTTCCCATATTTCTCTCCTGGCAAGGCCTTGCAGCCATATCTCCTCTTGCCACAGTCCCCAGTGATCCCTTGGGTTTGGCTCCTCTAGTAGGTGCTCCCATTTGCAGGCAGCTCTTACTGCTGCAAACTGCCTGTTGTGGGACAATATCCCATCTTTGTCCTCTTCCCACCTATATGGACCTCTAGCTGTACACCTTAGAATCATAGAACAGCCCAGGCTGGAGGAGACCTCGAAAGATCATCAGGTCCAACCTTTCATGGGATTGCAGCCTAGATGAGGTTCTCTAGCACCTAAACAGCTTTTTTGTCTTCAATCCAGCAGTCGGCACATGCAGTGGACTGGCCCTTAAAGGCACATCCCATTATACATGGATGCTTCACTCACAAGTTTAAGCTTAAACTCCATGCAAGCTCTCTGCCCAGAATTCAAGATTCCTGTCCCCATAATACACCTTAATGACCTTTAGAACTAGAGGGCCTGTTCCAATTCAATCAGCATTTTTAAAGTTTTTGAGTCAAATTAACATGCTCCCTGAACTTTTCATTAGCCTACAAATCAAGCTCTCTTTGCTGCCTGATGACAGCTGCTACTTCTGTTTCCACTGAATTCCTTTGGTACAGTGCTTTGGCTCGACTTCAAGATGACACTCCCTGGTTCTCATTAGTTTTTGAATTGGGGACATCTCCAGCTCACATTGCCATCACCATTGCTTCTTACACGTCATTTTTTCTCTTGCGTGAGACAGCTGCTGTTCCTGCTGTAGTGGTACAGTTTTCTGTCTTGGGGCTTTTATTCATTCACCTCTTGTTCAATTTCTTGTAGTAGGAGAGTCATAAAGCATCTTCTTTGTCCTTCTCAGCAGCTCACCATATGGTTTTGAATCCTCCAGACATCTTCCAGTTTGTGCATGTGGGATAGGAAGTTCTGAAATGATGGAATGATGGTACAGGTCCCAGACTGTGTTTGTTTGCCCTCAGCCCTTTCTTCTGTATATCCTCTTTTCTTTTTTTTTTAAGAACTGAGTGCTCCAGTATGCTCTATGTTTCCAGTTCAGTTCTGGATATCGCATAAATTCATTTACCCATGAATACAATGGAAATTTCTTGGGAAGTGGCCTCACAAGTAAGAGAGAGCTTGGCTCCTTTTGTAGAATGTCTGAAGGCTTACAGTTATGACATCCCACTCAGTCACTGGTGGCATTCCTTCTTTGAAGGCTCTTCCTTATTAGATCATAATTGAATAATTAGGTTTCTCCAATTGCCTCTTCTGAAGCTTCAGTTTTATTAGGATGAAATAATACATTTCATATTTATTAGGTCCTTGAGAACTCATATTTCCTATTATTATTCTTCAACCTGGCCCTGAAACATTTAGGCAGCCTTTTTGCAGATGATTGCTCCATTTTTGACAGCCTCCTGTTACGCACATGAATTGACATCAATTAAAGTCTTTTTATCTGAATATTTAGATTTCTGGGAGAATGTACATAGTCAGCTAGGATATACCAAATCATGAATGGGAATTCTCCGCATATTATACTTTTTTTACCAGTTGAGAAGATGGCCCCATGTATTTGCAGTTTGTCCAATATAGAAACGATGTGTACTTACTGAGATAAAAATAATTTACTTATTAGGATATTAAGCTGACTTGCACATAGAAAAATCTTTACCTACTCTTCAATAATAAGCAAAAAGAACACATACTTTGTTGAGTATGTACAGAGTTTTGTTTTGTTTTAAACCCTTGTAATGACTATGCAGTTAATGGATAATCCTTCTGTAGTATGTGAAAGCTACATTAAGTAAACTACATTAAATTACTGAAGTGCTTTACTTTGATAGCTTGTCACCTCATGACTGCAAAATCCATTTTAAAAAGCTGCTGATTACACTCAGAAACACTACCTCCTGCACATCAGGAAACAGCACTATATCCCGATGACATCTTCCCACACCAATCTGCTAATTACAAGAAAAACAGCAAGAGTGAAATACTTCTCTAGTATCTGAAAAAAGCCCCAATTGTAATCGACATGAGAATGAGACAGTAAAAGCCATCTGATAACCTTTAATACACCTCTTAGGCCACTGATAGGCTTTCACACTAATAACCACTTAAACATTTTGAAACTGTGTCTGAAAACTCCTACCACTTTTTCAATCAATTACCACTAAGCAGTGATTGCTGTACCCCTACGTAGCTAATTATCTTCTATCTGCAACACGTCAAGACTAAACTTTTAAAAACACAATTTGTTAAACCGATTATATGATAATGAATTTATTAATATTGCTGAAATGAACATTTGTCCACATTAATTCTATCACAGAAAACAAAGAAACAAGCAAAACCCAGCACTCTTCCAGCCAGATAGATTCGCTTGTGAACTCTAATCCATTACTTTGATTGCAATAATTTCCTTCAGTGATTAGCAATACAACCATCCCTATCTTATTATTGGTCAGTAAGGCAGCATGTCATGCCTAGAAGCTAGCTGTTAGCTAAATGTAATAGCTCACGCAAGAAATGCAAACTAGCGTGAACAGCTAATAGTGGCATGAATGAGATACCACAACTTTTCCTTCTGGATGAAAGGCAGATTCTCCTGACTTCACTCAAACTAAATGATGTCTTGATTAGTGGAAGCCAGTGCAAGTTTCCCCTCATTGAGCCCAGCGAGCAAGTTTGGTTCTATCAAAAGGATGTGAAAGCAACAGGCTTCATCTCTACTTCACCATGATTTTTTCTTCTCATGATCTCTTCGATATTGAACTGCAGACCACAAACTGCAAGACATATTGACCACTGCAAGACATATTGACCCTGGATTTATCCTTGATCCTTAAGTTCTGGATTCATCACCCTCAAATACAAAACATGAAAAAGTTGAGAAAAAGCACACAATCCATGCCAGAATGTGCGTGTGCACACAAGGACACAATAGAAAAAAAGAGACAAGCTAATGCAGGAGAAATGAACTGAGGAATAAGTTCATTACAGTGGAGTATGAGGTGAAGGAAAAGAGGACAGAAGATGAGGCAGGAAGAAGGGATAAAAACAATTACCTCTGAAGTCATCCAGAGACAGCCAGAAGAGTAATTATGGCAAGACGCAGTAAACCAAGAAAAATGGGAAAGAAGAAACTGCAAAGGGAAGGTACCAGAAGGGACTCAGCACCAGAACCACGGGGTCAGGTTGTCTTGGGAGAGAGAGTATCTGTCACCAGAAAATACAAGCTTTTGAGGAGATGGAATGTAAGATGCAAACACTAAGAAAAGGTTGAAAAAAATAAATATGGATCCCCATGACACAAGAGATTAATGTGATTTTTATTTACAGGGGAAAAATTAACTTATTCTCAAGAGAACAGATCCAGGACAGCTTTGCAAATGCAAAGTCCAAAAACTTTGCTATGTAAGGATATACAGGAAATATATTTGAATAAAAAGTTCTGAGAAATAAAGAACTGAATCAAAGAAACCTGATCTTGAGGTACTAGGAAAAATAAGCACAAAACTAAGCCATCTGTGAAAGGATCCTTTCAAGGATATGTGACCTTCTAGTGCTATGGTTGGTAATGACAGGAAAGGTTTATATGAATGCTAAAATCCTTCAGCTGCAAATGAAAGTGTAAACCGTGACTGCCAGAACTATAATGCAGGATGAGATCTGCAAAACAGGAAGAAGGTACTTCTAACAGCAATTTTCTAGGGTTTTTTTGACAGTTTGGGAGTAAGCATTCAGTTCCAGTTTGGTTTTTACTTAGCTACAGTAAAAAAAGGCTTTTAAGATACTACCAGGGGGAGGGCTAGGGGAGGGGAGAAGGGGGATGCAGAAAGAGAGAGAATAAGCAAGAAAAATCAATACAAATTTTGGACTGAAAAATCCTGAAGCTGAATACTAAAAATTTCTTTGGGTTTGTGGTATACGCCATAAAAGTGGGGTCACGTGAAACAAATTATCAGTGCTAATAATCAAAAAAAGATCCCCTAGAGCTAACATGGCATTGATTTATTTAAAATGACTGTAAGAAAATTATGTATCCATAACAGACTTCAATTCTCAGGTCATTGACACTGACAGGATAGCCCTGCTGAACAAAAGACTACGAAGATCAAATTGGTTTTTGCAAGGCATTATACAACCTACATTGCATCTGTGGAGCCTAGAGATTAGAGCACAGGCTGTCTGCAGTAAGGTCTGGGTTTAGATGTATTAGCACATAGTTCTCATTATTTCTAAACTGCCACTTGTAGTGAAAAACGGATTGAAATATGAAATTTCTTAATGACAAAAGAACAGTGATTCTGATCCTTGATACTTTACCCTGCAAATTGCAGAATAGTAATAAGAAAGCAAAAATGCTCTGTAATTTTCAGCTATCATGTGCAAGTAAACCTCTCTGTTACAAAGTCTGTATTGATGTAATCTGTGGAAGAAATTAAGGATTTGCAACAGCATATATGGACGGAGAATAGTAAAGGAGAAAGCAACAGGATTTAGAGTTTCAAAAGATTATGTGAGCCTGTGAACGTGAACATGATCGATGGTGCCAAACAGTAACTTTGTCCAGAGCTCTCCCTAGAGGCTGGGGATTGTCCCCCAGAAGGGTTTGCATTTATGA
This sequence comes from Limnodromus scolopaceus, assembly GCA_028565335.1. Classification (NCBI taxonomy): domain Eukaryota; kingdom Metazoa; phylum Chordata; class Aves; order Charadriiformes; family Scolopacidae; genus Limnodromus; species Limnodromus scolopaceus. The sequence goes on from JAOXNO010000002.1 coordinate 5,933,002, forward strand.
ATACTTAAACCATATATTTTCTGCTTCCAGAGGGAGGGAGACAAGGGATGAGTTTGTCATTTTGCCTGAAATAAGAACAGACTGAACAAGTGGACTTCCACTATACAACTACAGTGCTGACACTTTAAGGGGGATTTACAAATCAGAATGTCTCCACAAGGCACTTGCAAACTGGCTGAGTATTGCTGGAAAGCTACTCAACAGATTGGCTACATGTATTTGGAACTATTTGTTATAACAATTTGTGAAGAATTTTCATTATTAAGACTTGACGGGAATGGAACTCTGATAAATGCAGTAAATTTCTGTTGGTGCCAAGTACTACAACTTGACAGAGCAAGACTTTGTGATAGTAAACAGGTGCCACTTTGCTATTGCCCTTACTGCAAACTAAAATTGTATTTTAAACAGCAGAGGTTTATTGTGTTGCCTCCATGGGCTATTATGAAAATACACACACACACAAACACACACTGACTGACAGATAGTTACATAGATCTTCCTCTGAATTCTGATTCTGAAACAAGCGTAGCTTTTGTAAGGTAACACTGAGGAAGCAGAGAAGCAACTGCTACAAGTGACATAAATTCTGTGTACCGAGATGTGAACTGCATGAATTAATTTTGTTTAAAACAATTATATTATTAAGGATCCTCATACTAAGTTTATTTCATCTAACTTCTCCTATGTATTGCTGGATTCCAAGGCAAATTCAGCATTATTGTTGTTCTGTCATTTAGACCTAAAGCTCCAATGAAGAAAACTTGTGAACTTATTAATTTTATACTAGTACCTTTGCAATTTTATGTCCAGCAGAAATTCTAGACTAAGATTGTCCTTCCTTTCACAATGAACCTTTTAATTTTTTAATTTTCTTGGTTTTTTCTAGAATATTTAAGGGTATGATGACACTGCCTATACAGTTCCTTAAAGGTTTGGCTTGAAACATTTTGTATTCCATGTCTATTGAAATGATTTACTGTCAGAATAAAAAAATTCACAGCCCCAATCTGCAGCTGCAGCCTAATAATTCTGTCACACAGAAAATGTAATGTCTCTTTGCTTATATCCAATGTGGCATTCAAAATACTTTCAAGATGAGTTACGTATATAGTACACATCAATATGTAGGATATATCTCTTTAAATTAATTTCTTGTAAAACAATATTTTCTTCTTAATATTTTAATTTTGGGAACATTTTAGTTGGTTCAGTAGAAGTCAAGACATGATTTAATGTTGGTCTACATGTTTATCATGTAAACACTACTGCACTGATTTATCTCAAAATTCTGAATGCCCTGTTATAACTTGGGCTATTGCAGTGATTTTTCTAGGGCTCTTGGTATCAAACAGTTGTTGATGGACTGTATTTGGACAGCTCTTACTGTATTATTTAAAGCCGATTCAACTGTCAATTTTTAGACTGTCAAAGTGTTAAGCTTTATTGCATATTGTTAAAGAGAGTCTCTTCAAGCAGCATTTTTTTTAACTGTCTCCCACTTTTATACATTCTTACATTAATTTGCTAGTGCAGTAATAATCCATGCTATTTTTCATGTTGTTGTGATTAAAAATATTTTAAAATAATGTTGACTTAAAGAGCTTTCAAATTACTGAATCCATAGCTGGTCAGAATACAGATTGGCTTTTCTAATCTGCTGTAACTGCTACTCCATTACTTGATGAAATACAGATAGAACCAGCAAAATACGCAGCCAAGGCTTATTATTTAATGTTGAATTTTTTCTCAGCTCTGCAAAAATCAACACAGACACTGCTATTGATATCAATTTCACTAGGACAAACATTTTTCTCCTAGGAAGCAACTGTGATGAATACTTGGGTATCTTATATTCATCTTTTTCTCACTTTATATTTCACACTACATAAAACTTCATTAAAGAAATCTCCATCCTTCCAGCAGTAAAGAACTAGGTAAAATATTCTTTGAAGTCCATTCTTCATACCAATGCTTCTGTGATCATGAAGGAGGTTGGGGGCTACACACAAAGGCAGGACTATAGAATGCACTTCTCGCCTTCCCCATCCTAAACACAATTGGATTCAGGGTGCTTAAGAAGTGCACAGACAGGATTACAGCAGCAGAAAGGATAAAGCCATTTCTCTTTGCCTTCCAAGGGGGAAATAACCTTCCTGGGGAATAACATAACTGAGAAGAAGCATTTAAGATGCTGTCATGGGTAACAGGAGAAAAAGGCGGAGTTATTGGCATGAAGGAATCATGGCAGAAGGATTTTTGCATAAATAGGATGCACAGTAAGGAAGAAGCTATGGCTAACATCAATACATTCCAAAAACTGCAAGTTGTTGGGAAGGAAAACTCTCTAGCAGTTTAGGTCACACAGTAGCAAGGAGCTTGCAGGTTTCTGTGACTTGTACTCTAGTCTGAGAATCCCCTTGCTACACAAAGTTAGCACAGATGCACAACAGATAACTTCTTTAGGATTTAGAATTCTGCTGCACTAGATTAAAGACATGATACAACTTGTCAAATGCTTTCAGATGCTGGCAAGGTCAGGGCAAGTGATGCTTTTTATTAAATATCTTCCAATATAAGGAAAATCACGACGAGTGGAAAAAATAAGTCACTGTTAGAAGACAATTTTAAATACGTTATGAAACTATTATTTTAAAATAAATAATCATGCTTGAGATTGGCCTCAGAGTTTGTCAGAAGAGGATGTCAGCCAAAATATTTATTATTTTGTATTTCTTTCCTCCCGTGTCACCTCCCCCTCTTCTGGACATCTCTCTCTCTAATTGGAACATTTGTAATTAATATATGATTCTTCGGGTCAAATATTTTCAAAATGAATGCAAAAAGTTAGGCACTCAAATCTATATTTATAGATCTAAACAAAAATACCTTCAAAAGGAGCTGAAAATGAACATTTGCAGTTCCCTTTATTTCCAGAAATGGGTCTGCTATTCAGTCAGGCACATACCAGTGATTTAGAAGCTCAAATTTAGGTACAGACAAGGGATAATTTGACATACCACAGCTTTCTTCAGTGAATATGAAACCTGAACTCACAAACAAGACTGCTGTCTTGATTCACAATACAATAGGTTAAATTTGCCAAGAGAGACACTATAGCTATTCTTCTGTTCTGATAAAATCAGAAGTATGTAACTTTTAGGAAAGTTGGAGAATACACTAGCATGAAAACAGTTCTTGCTACAGGCAAAATAATTTTACTTTTGGCAAGTTTACAGAAAAGCAAGTCAGTTACATTTTCACCTCAGGTGGTTTGTGGTATCAAAAAGGCAGTTCTTGCAGATGGGAAACTGTCATTACACGAGGACAAGCTGTTTGCTGGGGGAAATGGAAATATTTTGCTCTCTGTCAAACCTGTGAATATTGGAGAGAAAATCTGTTTTCGTATAGAAATCCTCAAAACAGAAGCTGATAGTTTAATGGAGTTCTACTTGACTGACAGAGTGTCTCACCAGACTGGTGACTGGCCAACTTATGCGTCAGTTATTACATAAAGTTACCATAAAATTTCAGTGAGGAGATGCGTATACAAGAAAACAGCAGTGTGCACCTAAAGATTCTTTCAGATAGCCTCAAATAGATCTGGTGAGGCGAGCATTGGTGCGTGCCTCTGGAAATTATGAGTCACCGAGTCAAAGACCCCACACCACATCTCCCACAGGAAAGTCACCAGTTGTCCACTCAAGATACTCTGGAGTACTTCATTCCTGCTGTAAACTGCCCATAATTAATGACCACTGATGTGGAAAGAACTATAAAGAGGGCATACAAACAGGTGGAGAGCTGCTGGAGAATGATGTGCAGCTCATTAGCTTTCCCCAGGCTTTCTGTGTGGATGCAAAGGAAGGGTGTGGAAGTACTGTCTGTTGCTGCTGCATGTTACCTATGTGTTTAATCAGTTGGAATCAAGCAGTGGGTGGAAAAGCAGTAGAAGCAGAAGGTGGTGGATGTGAGGGCGTCTTTGCATTTTAGCACAGTTGTACACAAACCAGACAATTTATCTTGGGAAATTGACCAAACCATGAAATCCTGAACTCAGCAAAGATTCAGACTTAAAGCTAAATAAGATCCAAGATATGTAGCCCAGCAGTATATTCAATTACAAGGGATTTATTTACATTGGACTGAACCAATATTTCTGAAATTTTTCAGAATTTGGGTGTGCCTACCATATCAGCTTAATTCAGTTTTACCATGCTCCCAAGCTCTGGTCTTATCACCAACACTCTCCTCAGTCCCTTCTGTGACAAAACCCACAGAGCAATTAGTTTATGCAGTGGTGGTAGGAATAAGCCTCTGTGTCTGCCATGCTGAACAGCTCTCCAACACTACCCCAATAATCCCTACAGTTCTGTACGCCCACACACATCTTCCTGCACCAGCAAGTAAAACATATGTTGACAAAGCTGTAAGACCATTTTTGCAGATGTAGAGCAGCATGCTCATTATTTTACATGATGGACTAGAACGCCAAAAAGCAAATTAAACTGACCTTCCACAGAGCACTGGTGCAGGCCCGCAGGATCTTAGAGCAAGACCAAAGACCAGTGTACTCCCATCTCTATCTGTTAGGAGCTAAGCCAGAAGCATAGTGGCCTCTGTGGGTCACCACAGGCTGCCTGACAATGCCAGCTGAGATTTACAGATCTCAAAGACCATACCTTCAGGCATTCACTGCACACAGAAGATGTGCTTCCACAATGCCATTGTGTTCCAAATAGCTGTAGTACCTTTTAGGAGAGAGAGTGGGTAAAGCATTCTGGTATCTACCACAGCTTCTTCATCCGCCTCTGCCTGGTATGGGAAGAGGAGAGTATAGGAAACGATCACCTCTGATGAGGTCTCTCCTAAACACAATCACCATGGGGAACAAGACAAAGTTAAGGCCTTCTGGTCAGGCTTTTGTCACCCTTGCTGCAAAGGAAATGTGTATGAAAGCATGCCTGGTGTCTGTGCAACTCAGACACGACAGAAAACTACACTGCAGAGGGAAGAGATGCTTCTGTTACCATCAGTCTCCCATAGCCACTACAACTCATGGTATAGCAATGCACAGAGCACATTTCCAAATAACAACCAGCTACCTTACAACTCGTATTGCCATCCACTGAGTGAGCCACATGCATCTGCAGCAGAAACACTAGGGTGTAGAAATTTCATAGTAGATACTGCCCCGTGAGGTATCCATTTATTTCCCTGCATGCAGACACAACACTTCCAGCACAAAAGAAACACTCAAAGCAGAAGAAAAATCACTAAGGTGGGGAACTAGAAGGTCTAGCTCTAATTGATATAGTATCCACATATTTCACATAAAGAAATTTGATGATAGAAAGATAATCAGAGAGACAAGGCAATGCAAAGAAAAAAGAAAAAGGCAAGACTGAAGAGGTTGTGAGGGTTAAGAGAGCTTAGAATTTAATCAAATTAGCAAACATCCTAGTGAATGCTTAATGTAAAACCCATATAAACCCATAGCTTTGGGTTTATATTATCCATATGCCATCCAGGATGGGGTGACTGATCATGACACTGGGATGGAAAGGAGAGACTCAGTGTTTAGGTACTAGTAAAAGCCACTTCAAGAAACAGCTGCTAAGGGAGCTCTGAAGAGAAGATGCGACCTTGGTTTGGTCTTGAGGAAGATCCAGTATCTGATTGAGAATCACACAGTTAAAGAGCACGCATAACAGTGTGGGTAGTCTATAGGCCAAGAGACCGAAATACCATCTTAGTAGCATAAGGCAAAGCCCATCACCTGTTAAGAAAGAATTAAGGAAATAGTGCACATTCCTCTTATTTTCTGCAAAAGGAGCAGAGCTGGCTCAAATAAGCAAGTAGTCAATATAAGCACTGCATCTATGTTTAGCCTGTTTCTATGTCTATAGAGACTAGCACCATTCCTAGGCTTCCTTTTGCCTCTCTCTGAGCCATTAACAAGGGTCTCAGTGGCTGGCACATACCACAACAAAACTGCTGACCTCACTTCTAAATTATATGCTACACCACACATATATATAAACAGAGTTCTGAACAACAGCAGTACAGATTTTGAGTAAATTGCAAAAGGATTACAAAGATATGCAGTCTAAACATACTGAATCAGTTGAGCAATTTTATATGATCCAGTGCTTGCCCTAAATAATGAATGGTGAGACTTATGCTCATTTTGGCTTGCTCCTCATTTTAATAAGCTGACAAGGTTTGGCATAACGCTAACCCTACACAAGTATTTTGGCATGGAATATGAAGGCTACCACAAAAATATTTGAAACTATCTGTTGAAATGGGCTGAATCAAACATAATTTCTAAATCATCATCAACAATTCTCCAGTACAATGTAACATTTTCTCACTATTTTAAATGCCAAGGAATTCTTACAATTCAGTAAAGTTGGCAGCATATTAATTTCCTGCCCTTATGAGATGTAAAGAGCCTTTTTTCATCACAATTAAAATCCATTCACACAATCCCATCCCCAAGTATTCTTTTCCCTCCAGAAAATTCAAATCCCATTACACATTACTCATTGGTTTCTATCTGAAGGTTCACTTTTGTAAAGCATGAGAGGAGTTGGACTCCAGTTTGGAATTTTGCTTTAGGTTCATGTCTCACATCTGAATTCCTCAGGAATGAAGTCCATGCCTGATGTTTGATGATTTAACAGACTCATCCGTAGCGCCTGCTTTCTTCCAAATCTCAGAAAGATCTTGTTACTCACACTTTTATGCTTTATGAAGTATAAATTGTTCACATTCTAAATTTTCTTTGATAGCTATATTATATTTTTAAAACAAGTTTCCCACCAAAACAAATCCCTATGTCTTAATAAAAGACATCTTCCTTTTCCTAATTGCTCTACTGCAATTTTCATTCTGCTATGGGGGATTCCCAGTAGACTCTGAGGCACTTTTTGTGATCTGCTGGCAGTGCTCTAATGCTCTTTATCACGAAATCACAGTATTTTTTATCATCTTTTAGGCAATTTATAAAATTCTACAAGCCTACCGTGTGACAATTTAAAATAATGTTTTACAAGATTAATCTATAAAAGTGTAAAAAGTACAGTATGTGCTTTGAAAAGGTTACAGAGAAGCTTTCTATTAAAGAAATCAATATGATCACAAACAGATCCTGAAATCATATTACCATTTTAATTGGCTGGCACAGCCTTCTCACAATTCCACCTCAATAGTGACATTAACTGCAACTGTGAGAGTACAAGGCTGTGCTAACGCAAACAGGAAAATAATTATTACGCATTGACTGGCTATCTTTTTCTACTATCCAAACATATCAAAGTTATTACATTAAATATCTAGCATTGTTTTCCACTCAATAGATTCACCTGTTTTTGGGACTGACTATGACTTTCTATTCTTCAGAATGTGATATTAAAAACAGTAAACCCAAGCACTCTGAGAGTTCAAAAATAATTTTAAAAAAAGGTAAAGGGAAAAAACCCCACTTCAAAGCCACAGTATTGAGCAGCAGTAAGACCGGCTGGCTATTCTTTACCCTCTTCCCAGAGACACGCAAGGGCAGCTGCCATACTGGTGAGCTGCAGAATTTGCTAAGACCAGAGGAAGAGGAAGGCTGCTTGTCCCCACTCCCCATTCTTGGCTCCTATAAAAATGTAGAGCTTCTACTCGGGCTCCTCTTCTCAATTTGGTTTTCTTATAATTCCTTATCACAGTCTTTCTCTTGAGCTCATGTCTGCATTAATCTGTTTATTTTCATCTCTAGCCTTTACACATTGCTTACCAAGTTAAAGTTGCTTCCTTACATGCCACTCCCGTAATCTCAGCTCAAAGTTGCCAAACTTGCTTGCCAACGTTACTCCAAAATATTCCTTCTTTGTCCTTGGTCTGCCTCCAAGCCATTCTACATTCAAATTAGACACGCTATCTTCAAATCCACTCAGCTTGATTATCAGCATGGGTGTTGCTGAAAGCATATAAGACATACTTGAGAGCAGCTGGGGACAGCAATTACAAGAAAAGTTTGATTTAGTCCATGGGGATGGCATATGTGCCATCTAGTCAGACCCAGGAATTACGAGGAGACAGTGCTTGCTGTGCTGCTCGGTGGGTTAGGTGCACACAAGCTGGCCAGCACTGCAAGTGCCACAGGATGTAGCACGATCAGCAAAGGCAGAGTCCTCAGAGCTTTCAATCTGCCCCGACATCAATGCATAGCTCTGTTTTTGGTAAATGTAATTTGGCCAATTGTGACAGATATTTTCTTGAATATGGCAAACCGAAACCACCTTAAATTTCATATGTCTCCTCGAAAATATGAAAATGTTAAAGCTTAGTAAATTATCTTGAACCTATTTTTAGCTTTCATTTATTTTTTCTGAAGAGTTATTTTTTCTTCAGCTAATTTAGGAAAAATATGTGATATTGGCTGAAATATTTTGGAAAAAGAAATATCTAGCAACCAACAAAGAAAATTGCAGCCCTGCAAGTAAATCTGCAGAAAGTTAGGGGAAACTGAAAGGGTTCTGAATCCAGTCCAACAAAAGGAGGTGTGTGCTTGTGTGTGTGTGTATATAGATATGTATACACGGTACACAGTTTTGTCTATATCTTAATTTGAAATAACCAACCTCTCTCTATTCTTTTTTTGGGGGCTATGGTATTCACTTCTATAAAGTAAAGGTTTAGCAATGTCCCAGAAACAACATAATATATTTAGTGATTGTGTAAAGTGTATTTTTAAGCTCATTTAGAATTTTGAATGTTAGCGGACACTATGAATATAAACACAAATAGATTAAAAAGTAAGGCTTGAGCAGTACCTTGTATCTGTGGGCTTTGTGCTGGAGATAGTAGACTACAAATAGAAGGACAAGGAACACTTGGACATTAAAATTCAATTTCGAAATGACTCTGATGATCTGTAGCTGACATTTGAGATTACAAAAAAGTATCACACAAGAGAAAATTATTGAAGAATAACTGTGGCATATGAAAAAATATCTGCAGGTTCTATGAATGGCCAGGCATAAAATGACAGAAAGCATCCCTGGCCTTAAAACAGTAAGTAACTTTCATCCCTGATCAGATCTTTGAACATTATGAATATAAATCAAGGTTCTGCTTCAGCAGAGTCTCTTACACATACACAAATTCAGCTTTGTCAATTAACAAGAGGTATTTGGTATGCAGTGATAACTCAGCAAATGTTTTAAAAAGAAACTCACCTTTCTGAGACAAACTCTTATTTTCTCACTTACGCCCCTGAAGACATTTAAATAAGTATTTTACTTCAAGGATATTAGTAACCTCTTTAGGAGAAACCTGTGCCTGCCCAAGGCTCCATGCCAACCAGTTGCGATATGTTTTGGTGTAGGCAGTGCAAATAAATGACTGTCTCTTGGCATTTGGGAATTGCATTGAATTTTCCCCATTGTCAGAGAAGTGTTGGTAAATCAGAGAACTTCACGTGCTGTGCAAACAAGGCCAAGCATGGGCATAATTATGACATTTTAGGAAGAAAAGATCAGGTATTTCTCTAGTTAAGATGAACAAAATGTAGAAACTGTATCTCCTCTTCCCAGGATGCAGAGCTCTATACATTCAAGACAGGAATCCAGAACAGTTTTGCTTTGAGAAATACACCATTTTCAATGGTCTGCACTTCTGAAAGATATTTTTTTTTTATGTAAATGTTACTTTCTTATTTAAAATAAAACTAAATTAAGCAGATATATTGATTCATATAGTTGACATTTTTAATGTAGACTAGCTAAAATGAAATTAACTTCACTGACACTATTTCTATTTGCAATGAATTTTGCATTTTCTAATAACTATATTATAAAGCTAAAACCAAAATCTTCTCAGTGAATTAGTCACCAGAGATGGTTACCTACCTCCAAGAATACAGAAATATACTGACATTGGCAGAAAAACTAACCAGTTAATTAAAATCCAAAGTATATTCTGAAACCTCTCAAATACTTCATGCATTGCTGAATGTAGCTAATATATCATGACATTAAACTAAAAAAAAGAGGTCATTCAAAAGAACACAAATGTAATAAGAACAGAAATACCCAGAATGGTAGAATGAAAATGTATTTGCCAATCTTAAATTCTGCATGCAAGCCACGCTTCCGTGGGTTTTCATTGATTTATTTTTTTTTAATCTTGCAGTATTCTCAATATATCAAAGAAAATTCAGAAAGTTTAGGGCTGACAGAGATAAAAATACAGTCGCCAATATTACAGGGAGGAAAAAAAAAAGAGGAAAGGGAACGTTCAGAACAAAAATATCACACCTTTTTGTAGAATTGGAAGTTTTATCCAGTGAGCTACATTATTTTATTTATAGATGAGTATTCTGAAAGTGTTTAATTACCTATTGGCAGAGGAGAATACAACTGAAATCCCAGCAAATATTAAAAGAACCAAACTGAAGTTGCATCTTAGAGCAGATGGGACTTACAAAAGTCTTTGTCACAAGAATTCAAACAGCATTGTATAATACATTATAAATAAATTACTGTATAACCATTAATAACATTTCTTTTTATACAAAGTTATGGAGACCAGTAGTTTGCCATTATATAACCTGTGTATCATCTTCAGGGTGCCCTTACCAATTAATACATATCTCAAAAGCTCTTCAAAAGTGTATTTTCCCTGTACTGTGTTTACTTATATATTTCAGCATAAATTGGGTGCACGTGCATAGTCAAATGCAGTTTCATGTAGAGAAACTCAAGTTAGTACTAGAAGACCTCTACCTGGTACAGGAAGCAGCATCCAGGGCTGGGCTGACACTTACCTGCCTGGGTTTCAAGAGTGCATAGAAACACTGCAAAACTTTGTTGCTGAGATTTTTGTTTGTAAAGATCAGGCCATTGTCCACAACCCAGAGGAAAACTCACTTAAAAATAGAAGCTGTCATTCAGATTTCTCACATTCAATACAGAGTTATTGGAGTTGGAACAGATGAAGTGAACGACTACTAGGATGATGTGGGGAAGGGAGAGCCTGTCTTATGAGACAATATAGTGTGCAGTAAAATAATAAACTGTGATATAAGTAAGCATCCGGGAGCTTAGCCCCAAGGAGAGAGAACAGCCATTTACATTAAAGGACCATCCACTGCTTATTCCAAGGAACATTTCTTATTTCTTTTATCCATCTCATGAGTACCTGAAAGGCTAAATCAATCAGACCTATGCAGAGCTGTATTATTGATTAAACCTAGCTTTTAGTATAGAATTTGGCCTGAAGAAACCTGACCTCCTAATGAAGTTTAGCCATAACCCTCAAAACAAAACAAAAACCTTATTCACCTTTTTTTATTGTTTTAAACCAGCATGGAATTGCACACATGAAATAATCACAGACGCAGCTTGCTGCTTGCCCTGTAACAAAATTGTACTACCGTAGGCCTCTACTTGTGCTTGAAATTTTCTGCTTGAAGTCCAAACAGGGGAATGTAGTGCAAGGTTCATTAACAGCTATGCAATCAGTAAAGTCTTGCCACATGGGCAGCTGATACTGGGGGCCATTGCAGAAGTTCAGCAAGTCCTGTGTACACGGTGGCACTTTGAGACATCTGAGAAAAAAAAAATCTTTCTGAAAAGCGTGGGTATTTCCAAGCAGGAGCTTTACAAGAAATTCTTGAAAAATTCTATATTGATTTAGCAAACTAAAAGAGAGAAAGATTCTGAGATGATGCTTCAGCATACAGACGCTATTTGCTCTGAGACGGTGAAGATATTGTAGGATGAGGGCATTGATTCTGTGAAACTGGGGGAAAGTCCTCTCCTTGGAGGCCTTTTTCCACCAGATTCTACACGGAGACAAAGAACCTGCCCAGAGGGAGGCAGACACTGAGGAATGGCAGAGAGGAAAAAAAATGTGATGACTTGTTCCCCAGGACTTTTAATGGCTTCCTATCCCTCAAGCTACCTCACTACCTGAAATTATTTTAACAATATAGTAGCTCCTTTTTACATTGAGAAAATAGAAAGAGTTGGCTGAAAACCACATTTTTTTCTCTGTGGCCAGCTTTGCCTCAAACAAATATAAAAATGTTTCTGATAGCTGTTCATTGTCATTCCTGTGAAGGAAGAATGATCATTGTCTCCATTATGACTTTCAAAATAGCAATGAAGCTGCATAAAGAATATTTGAAAATACATTAAAAATGCAAATGTTTTTTAAAATGTGCATGAAACTAAATGGTTTGAATTATGACATGTATTCTTTTGCATAATGCTACTATCAACTTCAGAAGATTCCTTTCTCCCAAGAAAAAAGTGGAAAGGAAAATGAATACCTGCTTTCACCTAACTGTACAGTTAATACACTGCTAAAGAAAGCTACAGATGAGTCTTCATTTCATCTTCCATAACAAGTTCTAGATGAGTTTTCTGCTTCTCCCAATAGTGTTTCAAAATTACAGGAGATATTTTAAATGTTTTTCAAGCTCGATTATATGGAAATGTTAAGGAATGTCCCTGGGAAATGGTTACCTCTATATTCTCCTGTTGAAAATACTCAGCTGAGGACTGCCCAGTGCCTATTTTTAAGTTCAGTGGGGATAGCGAGGAAACAAGAATGATGCAGAAACACTTTTCGTGGTGGAGTATTATATATATTTCTATCAGAGATCAAAAAACAAAAGAAACCAATCTAGTATATATTGAATTATATGAGAGAAGCATTTGCTGATGTGTCAGTTGAGACAAACAATTGATAATTTAATTCTTTGGTGACAAAAGTAATTTGTATAAATACGGAACACTGAAAAGCAAAAAAATGGAATCAGATTTAATTCTGTCATTATACCAGCTCTCAAATACCTGACATAACTTCTTTTCTTTTTTTTTAAAGGAACAGTATTACTTAAATCTGAATCAATCATTTTTTCTTTGAAAAGAAGGGAAACTTTAAAGAATACCTAAGCATTAAGTAATTTGACAGATGCTAAGATATGGACTATTAATACGACGAATGCCATTTTCTGAGAGATTCAACAGAGTATATTTGCTCATGCATATGGAAAAAATTGATAATTTATCATTAAATCCTGTTTCTCATAATGCTATAAAGTTTCTGCAAATTAGTATGTAAATTCCTACCTCAAATGCAATAATGGACAGGTTTTCTGTGTGACAGCAGAACTGCATAATCCAAAGAAATTTACCAAGTCCCGATTCAGTACAGCTAAGCTCTAAATTAACATTATTTATTAACTTTATTATTTATTATTATTATTTTATTATTTATTAACTTTACATCTGTTAAATATTTTATGAATGTATTGTAAAAGATTTATTTCTTGATTAGCTTGTGGAAGGTATCTAACTTGTCTGCCTCTGACAGGAAGGAACTCACCTTGACATTTATTCCTTTCAGTCTGATATTTGTATGAGTTACACATTTCAGCAGCGGTTCCTACAAAGTGATCTCCTACAATTATTGCATAAGGAACTAATACTAATCCAATTGAAGTCAATGGAATTATTTCCATGGACTCCAGCTGACATTCATCCATGTCCTAAATTCTTTAATAACCAAAGGAGGAGTCTTTGTGTAGCACTGTAGGAACAGATTCAAAGAGTAAAATAATCTGCTTTCAGTATTTATTATATTAACAATTTGGCTCTGGCTTTCCTCAATGGATTAGTTTAAACACTAAAATTTAAGGTACCACTACTAAATTGCCTTAAAACATGAGGGTCACGAAGAACCTAAGAGAGACAAGACCATTTTCATAGACCTTTTCATAAGTACAGATCCCCTTCAATTAGGCCTATAACATGAGCATGCAGTGTAATTTAGATAAGCAAACCAAAGTTTTATTTTGCTCAGAAAGGGACCACTACAGTAGCTAAGACACTATTTTTAGTCTGAGAATTTCTGGATTTGTGTGAACCACCACTATACCAATAACACTCTAATACGCTGTGTCTGGGAGGTGCAAAGAAAGTCTAAGTGATGATCACAGAGAGCTTAACCCTAAAAAATGTTCAGAAAGAATAAAAAAAGCATAGGACATATTTCAACATTTGGTGACTGAAGAAGACATTGTTTAATAACACATCTATGATTTTAGGATACTTTCCAATCTATGTCTTTATACTAAGACATTAGGTTGGTTTTTTTGCAGGTATTTTGAGTGGAATAAGCAACCTTTCAGATGGGATTTATATATAAGACAGCTGAGGGGAGCGCACAAACCACATGAAGCATCAGTCCAGAAAAAACCCACTCCCTCTTCTGAAGCAGATTAAAAGCCTCAGCAGCCGAGAGCTGCAAAGCAGGCTGGAAGGAGCAGGGCAGGTGCAGCTGGAAACTGTTTACTCTTAGGGCAGAACTGGACAAGTGCACATATGGAGGGACCCCATGAAGAATGAAATGTGTAAGAAAGAGGGTGTCCTGTAGGGAGGCCTACAGGTGGTAGGCGTGGAGGGAGAAAAGAAGGGTTACCCTGAGAGGGTAAAGAGGGAAGGAAATTTATACCCTCTCTTAGTGTTGGTTCATAGGGGAAGCCCTGAAGTTTAGGCTTGAGTTTCAGAGGTCACTTAGTCCATCTTTGTGCAGGAAGGTGGGAACAACTGCTCCCAAGAGTGTTTGTCTCTCCTATTCTTACAGGCTTCCATGGAGCCCACCCAACTCGAGGCAGATTGTTTCAGTGCTTGTTCAACCCTGCTGAAAAACTTCACACCTTTTCCTAGCACGTAACCATATAATAATCCTAATCTCACACTTAATGGAGAGTAGAATAGTTTTTTCTTCTATGAAAACTAACCTAACTTAGACATTATGTTTGCATGAATTATTGGCTGGAGGGTGCTCTAAGAAAATTGCAAAACTGCAAAATTAGTGGGTGTGGATCAAGCAGAAGTTCCCATATTATTGCTAGAAGGAAAAGTTATGGTCTAACATCAGAACAGAGAAATAAATGAGCGCATGGGGAATTAAGAGCAGGGCTATGGGAACTGGGAACAGGCCTAATATCAAACACCAGATGAGAAAGCCTGGCTTTTCACACCCCAGGATCTAGTTTCCAGGACACAAAAATAGCTACAAAGAGAAATGGCCATCAACTTGCATGATGGAGATGACTTAAGACAAAATGAAGATAATCTCTTTCTTATACTTTCAGAGCTCAGTGCTGTATCAACTTTACTGGTGAAAGTTACTTAAAATGCAAACACCTTCCTCCCAGCTTTCCCAGCTCAGCAGACCTACATAAAAATTCATCCAGTCCCAGAGCTGAAAAATGAGCAAAGATTTTAATGGGCCTTTCAGATGAAACAGCTGCATACGCACACTCATGTAGAGAATCACCTTGAAGAAATGATCAAACACTGGTAACAGTATAAAATAATTCTGCACAAAAGGTTTTGTTGGTTTTGCTTAAACTGTAAAATGGTAGCAATGCAAGGTGATAAAATGCTTTCCTAAAAGAAAGCATTATTTTCTTAAGTTAATTACAAAAGGTACAAATATTGGCACAGATTTCAAGAGATGTCCTTCATCTGTGCACTAACATATTTGTATGGCAGATTCTTCCAAGGTACAGAAGTAAAACACAAGAAACCCCATGTTATACAAAGAACAGAGGAGACATGTCTGGACCTCTACAGTGCTTAGCTAGAACCTAGAGAGACAGCGGCACAGAGGAGATGGGGAGATGGAAAGAGAGAAAATACCACGTCTGCACAAGCAGTCCCAAAACAAGAGGCCTTTTATCACCAGCTTCTGCAAAAAATAAAGATGAGATAAAGCTGA
Organism: Limnodromus scolopaceus; assembly: GCA_028565335.1. Taxonomy (NCBI): domain Eukaryota; kingdom Metazoa; phylum Chordata; class Aves; order Charadriiformes; family Scolopacidae; genus Limnodromus; species Limnodromus scolopaceus. The sequence continues at coordinate 5,948,794 of JAOXNO010000002.1, forward strand.
AATGCCCCTGTACCCAAGAAAAAAGTTTAGACTGTCTGGATTTTTCAAATAATCTGACTTGCAAATTGCCTAGAAAAAATTCAAGCTGGAGATTCAATTCCTAAATTAAATCCCACAAAATTGCTGTCTGGGATTGGTCTGTTTTTCTCATTTGCATTCAGTTCTACTGCCACAATGAAGCAGAAGAGATAAAACAACAAAGCCAAGAACAAAAATTGTTTTCTGCAGCAATTCTGCTGAGGATTTTCTTTTCTTTCCTATTCCCTCCTGAAATAACTTAATGTGTGTGACATATGTAGAATTCTTGTAGAGGCATCTTGGTCTGAATAAATTTAGCTGTTTTAAGAAAGGTAACATCAAAATCAGTAAAAAATAGTAGGCTCTACTAAGAGAAAGCATGATCCTGCCACCTGCATGGACAAAGGCTGTACCCTAAAAATACAGGTTTGCAGTTAGAAAGTAAAGGTGTTATCTTTTAGAAAAGTTATATATTTTTTTCTGTTTGTTGTAAAGGGCAAGAATAAGTACAAATAAGCAAATAGTCTGACTGAATTAATTTTGTTCCAAACAATATCTGTAGATCATTCCCCTTCTGTGGCCTGCATGGGAGCAGTTCATTATTTGGAAATATTTGGGGTTTAAACTTCAGACTTTTCTGGTTATCACTGAACCCATGAATTGAATGATCCACTTCTGAGTTTTGATTTGCTAGGTAGTATCTCTGCAGCAAACTGTTTGTATGAACAGTAATACTTACAGATTAAAAGCCTGTTTTCAACACTCTGTTAAAACATTTACTCAACTTTTTCTGTTTCCACAGACAACCTGGGTTACCAACATGCCTGAACCAGAATATTTACAAAGAGCTAATACAGAAATGAGTTAGTGCAGTCAAAAGCATAATCATGGTCTGATTCAAGTGAATATTCATTGAAAAAATGCTAAGCAGGATTGACCATGTCATACAAGGCCCTGATCCTGCATGATTAAAGGTAATGGGATATTTGTCATTGACTTTTAATGAGCATTGGAATGAGCCCCAAGGTAGCAGCTATCAGAAAGGGCAGCTGCTTAAAATTTTTATTGCTCTTTTACTTGAGAGCCATCAGAATAAAGCATACGTTACAGACATAGCCATAGAGGGATGCAAACGTGCCCACACATAATGCTTTAATTTTTCTCAGGTTTTTGTGGCTGCAAACATCTACAGATTGAACAGTTTGTTTGGGAAGCACTGCCTGAATTTTACATTAGCAAACTAGTCAACTTGAAGGACAGTGGTTTCAGTGCTGGCAATGTCCAAGGTTGGCAATATCACTGCCTCAGTTTAAGTCATTGACATTTCCTTTGCAGTGCATCCAACTCAGGATCCCTGGAAGCTGCTTGACTACCCTTCTAGTTCAGCACAGCTGTAGACTCTATTCGCCTTTTCTTAATAGCAAGAAACCTGAACATAAGAGATTTGCAACAAACAAGTCTTTCAGCAACTACTTTAATCCAGGCCACACATTCAGATTTAGACCTGAGCTTTCAAGTGTGCAATTGCAAAAGGGAGTAATTGGAAAGCTGAATGGTTTTAGCTCCTTGAGGTCACTCTCTGCTTTACAATGCAGGGGTTAACAGCTGGGTTCCTGTTTCAGCAGTACCAGGGGAAAGGTGAATGCTTTGAGCTTGTTTGCAAGAGAATGCAGCAACACAATGTTAAGATGTACTAAGGGAAACTTTTATTAATGGCCAATACATACTGTATTTGTGGAAGGATGTAGATGAGGAAAGAAGCAGACGGGCAAGTGATTAGGTTTAAGGAAAAGTCTCAGTCACTTTCTTAAGGTGTTTAGAGCACAGATTCATGTTTATCTTGTTCATAACCCAGCGCCAGCCATCTCTCAATGATCAAACTAGGAGGCCAGCTTTCTTCTCCTATCCCATCAATCAATCCTTGCGCTGTTACTGTTTTTAAGCTGAGGCTTCCCAGTTCATTTCATTTGTCCCTGAAAAAGCGTACATAAGTAAAAAACAAGAACAGAGGTATCTTTCTAAATGCTGATTCATGAATTATTTCCTATAGTAAGCCCCAATTCTCATCCAGAAATAGGATGATGATGAAATCAAAACTTCATAACTTAGCAGCAGACATATGACTTGAACATCATATGAAATACTGGACTATATTCATTAATCAACCACTTATTTCCCTTTTCAATATCTTCTATAGGAATATATTGCTATATTAATAATAGAGTGTATTAGTAAAATAGTACATGTAAATATAGTCTTAATGTAACACAATTTTTGTTTTGATGCCCGTTGTATTACACCATATTCCAGTACACTAATAGAACATTACTTCTAAATTCCTTGCCAGGAAACAAAACAAACCAGCCAGTTTTGTTACAAAAAGAGTTATTACACTAAAATTATGGGCACTATAATTTTAAAGCACCAGCGCAGTTTTCCTTTTAAAAGTTCCAAAATTTTTTGTAGGTAAATGGTCTTAATGTCCCCAACCTCACTTTTTTTTTCCTTTTTACTTAAAATAATTTTATTTGGTTTAAATGAATTAATGTATTTTAATATGAAAACTTTCCATAAATACAGTTCTATTCATGCAAAAATCCTGACCTTATACCATTCTATTCCAGTTTGGTTTAGATTTCAATGGCTGAGGATTTGCAGTTTTCCTGATCACTTCAGTTTTCTGTTCCTTCCCTTTCTCCTTCCTTTCCTTCTTTCTTCCATGAGGTATCTGTTAGTGGTATTTATAATAACATCCCATTCATTAAGCCACATTCATCCAATCCTGTTGCCTTTGCCCTCCTCTCAAACTTACTCTTTGGGATGGAAAGCAGCCAAATGTCTTTTCACAATCTCAAACACTAAGCATACAATTTAATACTTAACGGAAGAAATCTAGAAGGACGCTGACAGCTGGTGGAACTATGTCTCACATCCAGAAAATGCATCTATCATCACTAGTCCAGCGAAGCCAGGGACACTAAGATTGCTACTTGTATCCTTCTTATGCAGGATGATGATGAACACAAACTGCCTAGAAATTCGTGTGCCAGTTTGCTGACAGAATTTGACCAGAGATATACTGTACTAATGCTGAAATGTATTTTGAATGGTTTTTTTTTTTCAATGTGAATAGGGGGCGGGTAACAGTTTTGTGACTTATCTTTCTTTTATGAGCAGCAGTAATGGACTACCCAAGAGGTTATTATTTCAAAATACGAAACAAGAGCTACTGTAATCATCTTCAGAGTCATTCTTCTTCATGCACTGCAGTTTATAATAGCTGTGCATTTTCATTTTGATATTTAGATACATAGTTGTTTACCATTTGCATTACATTTAATTTCTGATATCCATTGATGATGGGGTTTTGATCATAGTGTTGCATGAAATTTCGATTTCCAAGCAATTTAGTATTTATTTTCAGGGTAGCAATTACAATATGTTTTTGAAGTTGACAGGTTTTTAGTGGCTCATACTAAAGAACTCTCTCCTCCAAATATCTTCATAGAAAGTACCTAGTTCAGTGTGAAAATCGAAAGCAATGTAGGCAAACTAACTGCCGGTTACCGGATTAAAACACAGAACTGGTAACTGAGCATTCAGTAAACCAAGGCAGAAAAGACCAGTACATGCAGGGTGCAGGAGACTGGCAGAACTTGCACGCAATCTCTCTTACTTGCAGAAGCCAGCCTAGAGGGCTTGCTGGGCCAGTACAGTGGAGATGATGAGCTATCAATGGGATGGATGCTCTGGCACTGGTAAATCTACCAATCTTTGACTTCTCTTCCGGATTTCAGTTAGAGACTTTCAGAGATAAGGTAATTTTTCATTTTTTTTTAAACTGCTCTCAGTGAGTTTTTCTTCCATTAACTTAGCCATCCATATGCTGGTTTTAATCTATGTAAAATTTTAGCATCCACAAACATGTAAATATGCTTGTTAGCCTTGACCTTTCAAAAGATCATACCTGTATGCACGTATTAAGGTAGCAACAGTAAAATCTCACTGTTCAATGCTACAAGCTTAATGATACGTGTGCTGCTGCTTGGAGATCTAGTTGTTGGAAACTCTGTTCTGGTAAGAGTGAGAACATAATTTTTCAAAATGCAGAAACAGAAAGAGGGAAAAAATAAGATGCTTGAAAAACACTATCCAAACCAAACTGTGAAATGGATGTACCGAAATGGGTCAAGACTAAGCATATATTTTGCCCATATTTCCTAGATATATTATATATCTAGCAAACATTCCTGTGGAAAATCCCGTATTTCTTGCTCTTCTGGTCACCTGGCTGGCCTGGTTGAATTTCATGCATGCTTTCCATCCAAGATGATCTTGCTAAAACTACCTATCAAATCTAGTTAAGAAATTAATTTGTAACCTTGTGTTACAGGACCAGAAAAAAAGATGTATAAATAAAGAACCCAACATTCATTATTTTTACATTTTCAGAAAGGTCCTTGATTTATGCGGCTTAACTCATTATTTTTATTTTTGAGGTTCATAATACCAACAATAAATCTCTGAAGGATTTGGACCTCATCTTGCACTACTGTTTATGCTGGAGTCAGATGTCTAAGCAGAGAGCTCTTGTTTTGCTACAAGTTAAATATCTGTAAGAAATCCCAAAGCAAATCTGTGCCTGTAAATTGACCATAAGCAAAATCCTACATAATAAACACCTACAGCACAAGCAGAGGTTACATAGGAGTAATCAGAATATTCTATAAAATGTCAAGAGCCATGAGCAGGGCTGGTCATCTCCTTTTGAGTGAAAGCTATCGCCTCCAAACAGGGGTTTGCAGTTATCCCTATAACAAACCTGCACATATGTACTGCACATATATACCAAGTGATTTGCAAGCAATGTAGCTTCAGTAAGATATTGCATAACAAGATCTCAGGATATTTATTTAAAGAGTGAAAAACTCATTCATTTTAACTTTTCTGTGAAATGTAGAGAAGATTGGAAATAAGAGAAATTGGCTCAGGTATAGCATGCACATATGGGGTAGAGCAAAGCTCTAGATGGTATCAACAAAAGGAAGCTGACAAAGAAAGAATGCTCATTAAGGAAGACATAATAGCAAGAGATAAACTATCTAAATTATAACGACGAAGATAAATTGCAGGAAAGTCAGAGTTATATGAAGGAGGGAAAAGCAACTAACTTCGATACAAACAGATTACAGAAAGTGTTATGTGCTCTGCGCAGCTGTTCATGCATCAATTATCTGTGCCTGTGTTTGACCACTACCTTTCAGGCACCATTTCATTAATGATGCACAAGTTTCCATATACTGTGTTCTCTCCACCACCAAGAGAAGAAACTGCATTGCAATGCCAGTGTCAGTGGAAAAGCTTTGTAGCAAAGAGATACATTTGTGCCAAATTTTGCTCTAAACTCCTATCTTTCTTTGAATAATGAAATCAATAAAAAGAATTTTTGTAGTAGGTGAACTAAGGATATAAATAAGGTGCAAAACCAGGTATATTGATTTCCAGCTTGAATATTTGAATATTCTTTTCTCTCTGTAATTTTGTAACTGAAAACCTCATTCAGAATATCTAACTACATTTTCACATTTGCTCTCAATGATCTTGCTAAAATTACCTATCAAATCTTGTTAAGAAATTAATTTGTAGCCTTGTGTTACAGGACCAGAAAAAACAAAGTATAAAAAAAGAACCCAACATTCATTATTTTAACATTTTCAGAAAGGTCCTCGATTTATGGGGCTTAGCTCATTATTTTTAATGATGGAACTATGCACATAAGAGTTTTGTTTTTCAGGAAGGTGATTTTTTTAAAACAAGATGTTCAGTAAGAAAGTATGTTAAATGACTGGAGCTGGTGATCTTTAAAATTTTTTATAGCAATTGAGACATTAGTCATAAACAGAGATTTGCTCAGGGAGACAAAAAAGAGTATTCCTCTCTGGGTTTTATTTCTCAAGGGAAAATGGATTCTTCTTAATGAAACTATGAAAAAGTCCCAAGTGTAAGGGCAAGGAATAAATAGAATAAAAAAGCCTGTTTTCAGAGCAAAGTCCAAATCAAGAAAATGCTACTTCTTAGAGATTTCTCTTTACCAAATTGTTAAAAGAGTCTCCCTATGACCTGGTAGCTAATGTTCAAAACAGAAAACCAAATTTCTCAGCCTCTAGAGTCTTCTAACAGCTCACAAGCCACTTCTGCCACCACACCCCAGTGCCATGAGGGAAAGAATTTTTAAGTTATCTTCTTATCAGCCTATCCCTTTCCCCCTCACCCCACCGAAAAAAGCCCTGATGTTATCAGCCCAAAGACTGAGTCCTTCAGGATTGTGGCTTCACACCATAACAGGGTTAAAAATCTAACTCTCTGGAAAGCAGCATCTCCCAGCTACAATCCACCTTGCCGGCATTTCTTCCGGGCACTCTCATACTTCTTTTTTTGTATCTTTAGTTTCATATTCTGCAGCAAAGAGTGTGCTGAAGTCTCACTCTATTTCACAGAAGAATTTCAAAGTTTTTATCCTAAACTGCCATGAAACTGAATTTTGGCATTTTTTAAATGCCCAGGTCCTCTACAAAACACTTTCCTGAAGTTGGCTTTCCTGTATTACCACATGCTTTAAGCATGAGATGCTTCACAGCAAATAAGCTCCTGAATTGTGGTCAGGCTACAGGATTAAATTGAACTAAAACACACAGAACAAGGCATTGCAGCCCCGTTACTCAGCACACATGACCATTAGGATAAAACGTGAAGTTCTTGTCACACTTCTAATAACCTTCTTATCAGGAGTTCAGCAGTGACATACCAACTCTGGATCTTAAGATTTCATCAGTGACTTATGCAATGATGTAACTTCAGAAGCAATTTTTAAAATAACTTCCTTACACACAACTTATTCCTCTAGGTGCCACAGAAGGGGCATACTCTTAATGTAAGTCAGTCTCAACTGCTCTCCTGGTTTGCCTGGAACTAGCACCAGTCAGCAGATGACAGATGATCCTGCTACCCAAACTGTATACACAAGAAATCAACTAAGCAATTGCATTCATTTTACTGCATACTACTCAGGTTGATTTGGGCTTTAGAACAGCAAAAGCTGGTTTAACAATGAGAGCAGATATGGACAGTGACCTTTTAAGTCTACAGAGAACTGAGCTTCACCTGTTAGGTTAGTGCACATCTCATTCTCTGTTAGATTCAACTGTTAAACTTACCCTTATTTTTTTTTTTGCTTTTCTGATACGTGTAGAGAAAATGCTTTAATAAGTTTTGAAACATTGGTGGCTGCTTAAGGGGGTATATTATCTCCTCTAAAAAATTACATCAATCATTTTCTAAAAAGGATCTAGAAATATTGTGACAGTTGTCACCATCCACTACTGTACTGACAGGGTGAATCTAGAACAGTAGAGGCAGATGTCACACCACAAAATCTTGCAGAAGTTTGTAACTCTTGAATAACTGACAGAGTGTATGTGACAAGTCATGTTAAAACTGTCTCAGAGGCCTCAAAGCTAACGGATATATTTTCATTGATTTCAGTGAGCTGTACTTTGGGGGCTTAGTTCCTGGAAAAGTAGAATGTCAGCAGTAAATACTAAACAAGTGACCTCATTGTTCCAATTGGACTTTTACTGAAAAGTAACCAGAAAAGTTTGAATGCTTTCTGCTTTAGAATTGAGAAGAGTATTCAAAAATGTTCTACCTTTGAAATAAGAATTCATTAGTGTCATCCTTTAAAGTCATTACTGTCTATTTCTATCAATTCCAGCTTTCTTATAAGCATTTTCAGTCTACCAGTCTTCCAGGTTCTATTTGAACTGAATCAGAATGGACATAAACCAATCCACTGTGATACCAACAAATACGATACAAATATTTCAGGCTTCTTTTCTGAAATTACAGTTTTTTTATCATTGCAATGTTATCACAGTGTCTTCTTGAAATCTAGTCAAGAACTTCCCTTGTGCAGTCTTTGCCTCAAAAAGCATATGGTTTCACGGTGTCCCCACAAAGAAAGGGTTACAGACAACAGCTGAAGAAATCAGTGCATTTTGCAAAGTATCTGCTAACCACTAATCAGCTGGGAGCTCCTCAGTACTGGGGAGTCTTCTGACTGGCACATGAGGAGGAAAACTCTACAGCTAGTCTACACAGACATGACTTTGGGCAAAGCTGGGAAGGAGATTTGAGCACAGTGAGGACAAAATGGTAGAGGTTTAACTAAAGCAGGTAAACACATACAGATATATATGTACACATACAGAGAGAGAGAGGCTGGAGCAGATATAGATTCCCATCTTTTGAAAGCAATGACAAGACGTCTGGAGAAGGGCAACATGGACTGCTCAGAACAAGAACTACTTTGGAAATGACATAATTTGTATACTACAGGTTGATTCACCTAAATCTTAAAGTAAGAGCTACCCATGAACATTTTTTACACTGTGTACTTGTTATTATTCTAATCTCTTCCCATTTGCAATGCTATTTCCAAGCATTACAGTATATAAAGAAAAAACAAAGATATCAAGTCTAAAATTTTTTTGTGCTCATTCTCCAGCAGTGATAAAAACAAATCTATAAAAAAGCTTTGCAACATAATCAGCTGAAGATTTAACCCATTTTTCAAAACCACTGTAGAAAACACCACTTGAATATTCAAGACATGAAGCTCCATGGTCAAAAAAATAAAACCAGAACCAAACCAAAAAACCCTGAAACAAACCAGGAATCATTACTGGAACTCATTAGCCAAGTAACTTTTCCTTTAGAAGCAAGTCTTTAAAATGAATGCACAAGCACATTGGCTGGGCTGTATTATTTTAGAATATTTTCTTTTTTGAAAAACAGATAGATATATTTCATGATTATTACATCCACTGTGTAAAATAAGCTCAAGTCTGCTTTATTCAATAGTGTCCCTCATACGTTGTTACAGCAATATATTAACCTCAGCTTATCAATAACGCAGAGTTTGAATCGTCTGACCAGAAGAGGGAATTGGAAAAGTAACCTCTCTGCAGAGCAGTCAAAACAATGCATCCATTGCCAATCCAGAAAAAACTTCTAGTAATTAAACATGGCAATACCCTATGAGTTTTAGGATATTTTTAAAAAACACCTTAGAAGAGCTGGTGCAAAAGCTAAAGAGGGGGATACTAAAAATAACTGTCCTGAAGCCAAAAAAAATTTTGTAATATACATCAATAAATAATTAAAATTAGAAACAATAATGGTAAGGAAAAAATATGTAGTGTGATATTTCAAACTGATTTACAGTAGTTTGAAATTTATTTTACCAGTTCTTTTTTTATACTGTATTTTAAAGTTAATTTGATGTTCTTTATGATAAATTTTTAACTGAGAAACTCTTTTTCCATAATTTAGCCCACAGACATTTGAATCACAGACTTCCACTAATACATTTGCATATAAACAGTTCTCTTTTAAAATTCATCTGCTTCAATTACTTCTTTCTCACCTGAAGTCATAAAGCTCCATATGGGATGTGTGAACCTATCTGTTTCCCGGGGCCACGTTACAGGGGGCACAGGAACATATTCTTTCTCTTGTCAAAGAGATTCAGCTGGTGAAGTGCAGAAAAGCTGTAAGAGAAAAACAAGAGTTAGCACTAATGAAGAAAATGAAGAAAAATTGTTGCCTGAAAAACAGTACATATGTGCTGCCAGGGAAAGACAGAAATAGGTAACATGAAGGAGAAAAAAGTCAAAGAGTTTTGAAAACAGTAAACTCCAAGTAAAGCCCAATTTCTCCAATGACACTGGAGTATAACTTCTAATAGTGTTCCCCATTGCAGACAAAACCACTGGGGTCAAATGAAATCAGGATTCCAAAGTTGAGTGGGCATCCGGTAAAGAAGCCTGTTATCCTCATCAGTGTGTGCCAGGGGTTTATAAAAAGGACATCCCATTTCCCAACACTACTGGTAGCTGCCATAAATACTGTGAAAGAAAGATGAAAATTTGCAGAATAGTGTCTGGCTGCAGACACACAAGCACAGCTGCAATGGTGACACAGAGATACTTCGCAACGCTTCTTCCTCTGTGAGGATGTCCTCCTCAAAATCAATCAGTTGGGGCTCACAAGTGATTCTGTGAGGTACCACAGTTCCGTACAAAATAATGGGCAACCAGGCTGAAGTGCAATGAGTTTCCCTCTCAGCAGTCAAGAGTTCAAGCAAAAGCTACCCCAGTATTATATGCCCTTGATCTCCATGGCACCATCTCTTTTGTGCATGACCACGTCACTCGGCCTTTAACCAGAGAAAAACTGATTCTAAGTGTTCGTTAACTGACTTATGACAAAAAATTGTTAGCCAACAATCAACAAAAGCAGTATCCAGCAACAAAATAAGTACTATTATTTACATATTTAAGATATTGCATATTTATTTATGTATTGTAACAAAATACTGCATTCCCCAGTTCTTCTCAGCACAGTGGGAAAGATTTTCATATTTTAACTTTTTCTTTTAAAACCAATTTTCACTGTGCTTATTTCATGTCTGTTATTAGATTGGCATAAAACTATCATAATTCTAATATATTGAGAATTATTATTATTTAGACTGAGTTTATCATAAAATGTCATATGGTCAATGGTTTTTACAGTCCATGAATTTTAAAATAATAATACTATTTTGACGTGAACCACTACATACTCCATAGGCAAAAAAAGAAATACAGAGTATTTTACTGCAATTTCTACTGATCCTTTTATAGTTATTTACCTAATAATTTAAAAACCACAATATTTTTAAACTAGTTACTATTTCATTATTTTCAGAAGTCTCTATCAGTGTAAAGAACCAGTTTACATAACTTTGTGAATACCTCCAAATACTCTTAAACATCCATCTAAATGACTCAAACTAGATTTTTCATAAGTCAAGACAATACAAATTCAACAAGGCTGCTTGTATGAACTACTTTATTATGACTAATAATTCCATTGAAAGGCTCAGTTCAGCTTCCATTCCAGTCAATGAAATAATGTATGAAGTGACTATGGAAACTTGAGATTAAACCAGAGACTAAATATAGAAGCCAATCTCCAGTGTTGTGACAGCATTCGGATCTACACCCACTGCCCTGCAAAACTGAAGCAAATTAGTTTACTTGCAGTGCTGTATTAACGTAACAGAATCTTACACAATGATGCATGTGCAAAGCAATTCAGAAGGCAGACAAATGCTAGAGACTAGAACAGAATACAGAGATAATTATAATGACATTATAAAAGCAGAAGTATTTTTTCAAAGCTGTAAGAGCAGAAACAGCAGGAGCCTAAGAGGAATACATTGAGCATTGTTAGGGAAACAGGGAGTTCTGTGTGAGCAAAAATTAAAGACTGACACGGTTCACATTAGTGAGCAACTAATTTAGGATATGCCAGAAGAACCCAAAACAATGAAACGTATAAGCAAGGCCGATCCAGTGCTCTCTCATAATACAAAGAAGAAGATACAGTTAATGAAATTGCAATGCAACATTTAAATACATTACAAACTGATTAACGGGGAATTTCAATCCAACATCAAATTAACCAGGACAATTCACTGCAGGAGAAGACTAAGACATTAAAAATGGATGATACATTTCAGTGATTGTACTCACACTTAGAAAACACGTGTGATCTTCTGTTTGATGAAGCAGTCGGTCATTGCTTAACCCACATGGGGATTTTTCTTATTCCTCTGAGATGTTTGTTGCCCAGTAAGACCTAGAACAGTCCTACTAGCAGTGAAAAACCCCTAAAATACCCCAGCATACTGTGCTGCAAAAAGTTACTCCATGTCAAGCAAGCTGTAATCTGGCTGTGTTGCTCTTAGACACATTAAATCTGAAGCAGTTAGGCTTAAATTTAATCTCTTCAGGAGGAAGGGGAATGATGACAACTAAATAACAACTAAAGGGAACATTTAAAATTGATAATTTTTTGAATGGTCAGAATACCTAAACATAAAAAATTAAAGCTGCTTGCCTGACGCATGTTACCAGGATGGTAACAGTGTGCTCAGAGACAAACTAAGAAAGTACTTAGGCCACTGGACCAGCTTTGTTAAAATAGCGAGAACAGCATATGGAAAATTGTCCCATTGGAACCTAAGTTAGGTCTTAAGCAGATGAATGCTGCCATGAGCCAGGCATTTGCCAGCTCCAGTCTGTCAGAGAAGGGCTGACTTCTGTTCACTGTGAATACATGCACAAATACCGACAACAAGCCCAGTCCAAACTGCGCGGGTCCTGCTCCTGCGTGACTGCCCAAACCTCACAGGCATTTTTTGTTTGCTGTTTCAGCAAATATTTGATATTTAACAAGATCTCCAACAGCAACAACAGACTTTAAGTGGGATCTACCTGGAATCACTTAAAGTTGGGACTAGATTGTTCAGTTTGCAAAGTTAACTAAAGCTTTATTAGTAGCTTCTTTTAATAGTTCCTTACAGTAAGAAAGTTACAGGACCCTGTCTTGACCCTTTGTCTGTTGCCCCTTGATAACAGTCACAGGCAGTGCTTTTATTACTGCTACTGCTCCAGGGTCTCATCTTTTCTGGTTTTTAAGGCAAAGATGACATGCTAAGAGAGGCAGCTAATACCACAGGGTGAATCAATTTTCAGGCCCTGAGTCAAGAAACTCCAGAGAGCAGTCCTTCAAGCCTCAGCATGTAGGCCTCTGCCCAAGAACAATACCATGTCAGCCTCGGGCAGATAACACATCAGGAAACTTCGATACTAACCATGAAATAAATATATTTCCCCTGGCAAAACTGGGAGATACCTATGTCAGGACAGACATAAAAATCAAAATGATAGTGTTCCCAACAGATTTTGAAGGTAAGAAATGTACAGTACCACTGCTTGTTGGATGGAGCTCTACACAAAAGTTTGAAGAAGCTGCTTTTTCAAATGGAACGTGGATTTTTCCCAAACGTCCCTTAGAGCTGAGCTGAAACACATCCATGTCAAGTAGAAGTATCTGGCTCTAACAAGGCTTGATCTTCCTAATCTGACAGGTTAAGAAAAGCTAATATCAGGATAAAGGAACCTTACTCCAGCCAACTAGACTCACACCTGAAATGCAGACTGAGAGAAAAACAGCCAGACACCTGATTGTTCTCCATGACACGCTTGTCAGAAAAAGGCTTAGCCAGCTAATACTGGCTTAAGCATTCAAGAATAATAATAAAAAAAAAAAACAAAACAAAAGAAAAAACCCACAAAAATCTTTGCAGGCACTTTCGAGGTTAAAGTTGCTTTTATGTACACATTCTTTTCCCCAGTCAGTACTGTGAACAGAAATGTTAACAACAGGATTATTAAGAAGTTTTGCTTCAGCTGTGATTGCCATAAGCAATAGGAAACCATCTTTAGTCTACACTGATTTCTTTTAGCATAAAGAAAACAAAAAAAAAGGCAAGATCATTGGAATGTAGCACTAAATATTTCTGTCTTATTAATACCTCAGAAACTCTGAAAACAAAATGGCTGTCATCCCACATGAGAGGCCCTTCACAGAACACAGTGTCACGAGTCACATTTCATTATCATATATTCCACAGAAAACATAAGCACTCTTTTATAACTTAAAGGAGATTTTCTGTAGTTTTCTGCATTTTCCTAACCATTAGTAACCTATGAACTTCCTGGGTTTGACTATATATCTTCCAGCCAGGCAATAATGCCATTGATGGCACTGGTTACAATACAGAACATAAGGCCTACAGCTAAATTTGTTGATGTTCCGCTACCAGTGCTCTATACAATTTTTCTCTTAAACACAACCTTTTGGAAACAGATGTGTCTTCTCTCTACCTGGAACTATTCACTGTCACTGCTCTTCAAGAGGGACTCTGCATCCCTAATCCTTCAGGGGCGAACACTGAAGGACTTGATTTTACCAGAGCTTTCCCCAGAATCCTGTCAGAATGCAGGATCCAGTGCAGCCCAAACCCAACAAACAGCATAGCATTATTTATTCCTTTAAAAGGTACAGAGCACACAGAAAAATTATTAAAACCAAAACCACCTCACTTAAATCGTAACCTTTCCTCACCACTTCCAGCTCCATTCAAGCTGCTTAGATCAGCCTTCAGGACAGCGAAACGAACTTGCTATAGGCTCCTCTGTCAAAAACTCTTCAGCTGCAGCCAGCAATTACCTCCACATCTTGTGGCCTTTTTTAACTCAGACTTCTAAAGTATTACCTCTGAATCTTTGTTTCTCGCCTGGGAACGTGAGTCGTGCCCTAAGAAAAGACAATGCCATCCAGTAGCCTCCCCATTGTTCTACTCCAGAATGTAGCATTTTCTATACTGGGCCATTGCTTCCAGCCACTGCTCGCTCTTGCTTTGCTCCCAGCTCTCAGTTTCTTCTGAGGTAACACTGTCCAGCCAGACAAAACAGTGTGAATGTATACAAATTAAACTAAAGGCTAATAAAAATAAAAATAAAAATAAAACAATTTCTTTATGTTCAGTAGCACAGATTTTGCTTTGTCTTAAGCATTTGGGTTCGTTGTTTCAAAATATTTTCTTTATTCTGGCTCCTAGTGTAAATTTTAAATTAAAGAAAAGCATCTAATGCTATGGGGTTCTCAAATGTACCACTTCTGTCAGAACTAGGACATACTTCTCACCAGTGACATTACACAACAAAAGCATTATTTTTCTCCTCTACCCAGTCAAATATACTCTTTGGGAAGGAGCATCTCTCTTTGAACAAATATCTGAGTATCTTAAGTACATCTAAAAGTCTGACAATATAAAATATGCAACACACCAAAGAAAGACTTCTTATTCACTTTAATTAAAGCATTTATTCACTGCACTCAGATGTTAAGGCTTTACTTTATTACACTGGTGAGTATAAATCCTCCTGGTTTTGTACATTGCAATGGAATGCATCCAGTGATCAATATGAAGCAGGGACCAATCTTTACAGTTTCACAAATTAATTTTAATAGTGCAGCTGTTGTTAGTAATATATCTATAATTTCCTTTAATGTTCATATCAATCTGCTCTATTTTATTGATGGATTTGAACTTGATTTTCACCTTCTCTGACAGTCACAAGACCATTTACATTCTTCCTTGTTCTATTTGCCATTCTTGGAATAAATGGAGCTTTATGAATTTGAGATCAAAAGACTTGGTCCCCTTGGCTATTTAAAATATTTCTGAGAGTTAACGTTAATAGTAAAAAAGAGAATAAAAAGCCTGAAGTTAGGGCAATACTCTCATATTTCTGAACTGCAATATGTTATCTGTAATTGTCCCTCAATTTAGCATGTTTCTTTCTTCTGTGTGAAGCTACTGAGAGATAGAAAGGTGGGGAGCTTTTGGAGCAACATGATAAAGGGAAAATCAGCAACAAGATGTAAGCTGATAGAGCAAATGTACAGTAAACAAGGGTAAAAGTGGTAAGAGTTGTCAAAATAAGGTACTGTAAATAGACTCTTAAGGGTTTCATATTCTCAGATAGGGTATTTCAATACTTGCCCTTTTCCATCTACAAAGTGCAATGCTGAACCAAGGCTACTTGGCTTTGTTTTGACATAAATTAAATATGTAGTTTGTATTTTTTGAAATAGTTGGTAAAGGAGATCCTATATTACATTTGTGCTGCACTGAAGACAGAGGTCCTTTTGCACTTCCCTGCTGCTTGCTTCTTTTCTATTTGGGGAATGTAAACAAATGAAAATAACAAATAATTTAAATAAACTACTCTGTGAGCTTTGCCCATGTTGCCCTAACTTCTTTTCTCCTGGACCATCCTACCTGCTTTATGGCTTTCTCACTAGGAATGAGGACCTTCGTCCCTATTCGTAAGATCATCCCTGCATAGATGATAGATGTAATCTAACTCCCTGCTTTCATTTGATCATTTTTCAGAACAGTGTTATTGACAGCCACCAAAATCATTCTTCATATGAAAAAAAAGAAACTTTTATATGTATATTTATATAAATATATTAGGCAAATATATAAATAAATGTATATTTAAGGCAAAAATTCCCTTTAGATTCTAACCTAGAAAGCATGCCTTCCCTACTTACTTCAGCAGCAGAGCATTTCCATTTATATGTTGCCTCTTGCTTTCTAAATCTTGGCAACATAAATCCACAACATAACATAATTTCTCTATATCAATGAACATACAAGATTGGATAAGAATTATGGGTTGAACATCCAGTTGTAGAGGATGCTGCTAATAAAACTTATTAGCAGTTTTATCTTTGAGGTGAAAGAGCTTTAAGCAATTGCACGTTCTTGAATAAACATGAGTACTTCTGCCCAAGCAGATGAGTCCAGCACATTGCACTGCTTTATCTAACTCATGGATTTCATTAAATCTTTCAAAATATTTTGCTGCAGCTTGTGTATATCTGTTCCTACATACCTTCTACAGACATTTCATGGCTGAGCTCACATATGGACTACTCATTAGATTGGTAAAAACTGTAAATAAAGGCTGTAAGCCTGGGTCTGTAGACATATATAGCATGCATTAAAAAAAAAAAGTAATTTGAGAATTCTGCTATTAGAGCTTTCTCCTTAGCAACTTAATTCCAAATAAATACTGACAAGCAAAAATTCGGTAAAATTGTCAGCTCATTATACAAACACAAGTGAAATAAGGTAAATACAGAAAAATATGCTTGAACAGAAATTTGTGATGTCCTATATTCCCTGCCACTTTTAACACTCCCAAGCATTCTTCATCTTTCCAAGATACATTATTGGATTTCAAACTGGGATAACAGCCATCTGAAAGGGTTTCATTTGCTGAAGAATAATTCTTTCAAAAATATTCAGCCGAGTTCTCTCACCAGGTATCTATTCAACAAACAGGATGTTTAAAATATTCTTCTCTGCCAAGCTGTCTCATTTTCTTTTCAAAAGACTCATGACCTCTCTTAAACAATTTCTTGAAAGATCCTTCTCAACATGTGGGATTAATCATAGCCCAAAGCTTGCTTCTGACATGTGATTAACTATTTCTACCACTCAAAGGACACGGGCCAAAGCATTTCAGCAGTGCTACTCTTCACTCATGCCCTGTACTTAAAGATCCGTGGTATGGGAAAAGGGGAGGGAGTACATCATTCATACTTTATAAGCAGAAGGCCAAAAGGGAGGAGGATTTTTACACAATCTGTTGATTTCCTGTGTTTAAGAACTGTCCCAGAATTAAATTTCTCTGCATTTATCACATCACAAGAATGCAATGATTTATGCAGTGCATCAGATGGTATTACAAGGTTCCTCACATCGTAAACACAACTTATAATGCATCCCATGCATGATATGCACCACTAACAATTTCACTTGATGAAAGCTATCCTTATGCCTTTTATCATTCAAGCATGTTAATGAGTTCCCCCAAAAGATTAGTGAGGAGCCTAATAGACCAAAAACCTATTTCAACAATCATTTTATACAGTCTTGCAGTGATGCAATGTGAACTTCTGCATCTAAATGATCCTTCCCTTAATAACTCAGGAATAATCACACCCTCTGCACTTGTGTCAGGCCATTAGGGTATTTTAACAAATTAATGAATTTATATTTTTATGAGAAGCTGCACCAGGAGAGGAATTATTTTTTGAAAAAATTACATCTAACTTATATGAAAGATGTTTGCACAGATTGCTTAGGTCCTCTTCTTCCCAACATGGAGGTGTAAATGAGAAGGAGATTGACAAAATAAAAATAAAAATCACTGCGTAGCATTGCAATCAACCTTTCTTTGATTCCTGAGGTCATTTTCTAATGGAGTACCCAACATGACTGGAAACATTTCATTACTCAGAGAATTTCCTTTCAGTTAGTTATTTGGATATGACTATACACCTCACGTGTTCCAGGGAATAACCAGGTTTTACTTGGTTCTACTTAATGGTAATGTCCCACCAGAAGTCCTTTCATCAAACATTAAAGAGACAAAAGCCTCATACAGACATCTTGGACCAACAAACTGGGTCTGAAAAGCAGCTACACTTTCACCAACAGAGAACATAATTCACTAGAGTAGTATATCAGAAACTGCTCCCTTTCTCCTTCATCACTCTTCACAATCACTAGGACGAGCTACAACATCACTCCCAAGATATTCTGCTTAATACTTTTGGAGGCTAAGCATGGATAGAAAACGAGACATGAAGGAAACGGCAATGGAAACACCTAACATCCCTGCAGTGCAGGGATATGTCCATGCCATACTTTGCAAACAAGAACAACCTGCCTGGGCTCCAAGATAGTTGGATGTAAGCCTGCTCTGAACTTTGGTTATCATAAGGCTATATTTAAGGCACGTACTTGCACGATTTCCAGGTCGGAGTTGGTAGAGGGCACAGGCCCTATAGAAGACCATGTACATGTTCCACATGAGACAGGAAGTTTGTTCCGGGGAGGGTATTCTCTGGGCCCACATCCCTGACCTGTGTTACTGCAGAAGTTGTTTACACTTCTTTGTTTCTCTTTACAGCATAAGTGCATGGAGCTTGGGAACTGTAAAGGAAAAGGAACTAAAAAAAAAAATACAAGTTCCTAAAAAGGAACTGTATTTTTGAAGCTGAATTTATCTCCTTCCATTAGTTCAGTAACTTTCCTCTCTTGCCTGAATATATTAATAAAGATTTAAGTGAAGATAAAAATACAGTCAATTAAATGAAATTTCTAAACCTGAACTTTGGATTCTTACACTATTTCTTCTTCTCCCTCCCATGAACTTCATCAACTCATTTCAAATGACCAAATTATTTTCTTAAGAATACAATGTTTAGCTATGCCCAAAAAGAGTTTCTTTGCCCTTCTCTAGCCTGCTGTCAGACTATTTCTTTGTCTTCACACTTCCCTTATTCCATAATAGACCTTGCATTTCAAATGCTTCAGTACTCTTTTTGTGTTCTGCTTTGAAGATCAAATTATGAATTATTTTTATCATACAAAATGAGTTCTTGCCACAAACCCAATATTATGTTTCCTTTTTCAAGTTACATTTCTAATTCTTCAGTCGTGTAATTTGCGTAAACCATTATCTTGTATTGACATAGTTGGCAAGCTGCAAAAACCATTTTATTACTGCACAATTTTCAATATACAAGCTTTGCTACATTGAATTTTATATAGTCTGCTTGAGCAAGGTCATACCTGCATTTCCAGTTATTTCTTACATCAGTTGGTGTGATTAAATTGAAAATATAAATCACTGAGTTGTTGAGTCTTGAACTATAAATAAAGACACTAATAGGCCATTTTCTATTAATTTTCCTCCAGTACAGTGGGACTATTTGCCCAGAAGCAGATATGAAAAATATTGTAAAGATTTTAGATTATGTAGGAGATTATTTTCTTGCTGACTCACTAGTATTTTACTTCTAGATGAAAACAGTCTAGCAAGAGCTCATATCCAAGGAGTTCTTTTTGATCAGTACTTTAAAATTACTCAGTGGAAGAAGTTCTTGCAATTCATCTGTGGTCTGCCTCTTCAGGAGGTCACAGATCACAGAATTGTCAGAGTTGGAAGGGACCTCTAGAGATCATCTAGTCCAACTCACCTCCTAAAGCAGGGTTGCCCAGAGCACATCACTCAGGACTGCATCAAGGCAGGTCTTGAAAATCTCCAGAGAAGGGGACTCCACAACCTCCCTGGGCAGCCTGTTCCAGGGCTCTGTCACCCTTACTGTAAAGAAGTTTTCCCTCGTTTTTGAATGGAACTTCCCATGTTCCAGCTTGTGCCTGTTGCCCCTCATTCTATCGCTGGAAACCACTGAAAACAATCACTACCATAGAGTTCAAGGGTTTTGTGAGTGAGAGGAACTGCAATGGCCCCCTGTTATCACTACAACCCCTTCTCGGGTATTTCACAAGTGATTATTGCCATTGGTACTGGAAATCTGAAAAGAGAAACTTCCCAGTCCATCTTGACAAAATAATAACTAAAGAAATGTAAAAAGAAATCAAATGAAGACCATTATTTATACATGTACCTGAAAGGTTAGGACAAAAAGCCTATAGGTATTGGATGCTAAGGTGTGATCTAAAACCTGGGAAATCTAAAGCAAGGATACATACTGCAGTGCAACTTTCAGACTGGTGTCATGAAATCACAAGTGTTGCGGTGAATTTCCCGTATGAAAGAAATGGTAGCAGCTTGTCAACTATGGCAGCATTTTTCACACTGTCCTTTAGTGATTTGTTTCCTCAACTTCGTAAGACTTCACTTGTTGGTAAATCTATTTCCTTTTGTGGAACCTTAGGTTTCTGTTGACCCATTTCTCCACCTTGTTGTGGTGCCCCAGAATGGCAGCACGCCCACTCCTCCCAGTTCTGTACTGTCTGCAAGTTGCCAAGGGAACATTCTCTCTCATCATCCAGGTCATTAATGAAAATATTTTACAGTGCTGGCCCCAGTATCTTAGGCTACTGCCCATCTGATGCATTCTCTGCTTGGTGTTTCCCAAAAGTATAACCCTGACTTTAAAGGTGGCCACCTGAGAAGTCAATAGCATGCAGTCAAGAAAACTGGAAAATTATAGAATCATAAAATTATGGCTCAGATTACTTGTAAATGCTGTGTCATAGGCTTCTATGGTACACAGGGAGAGTCCATTTCTCTGGGCAGCTTTCTACTGCCTGAACCGTGTAACGTTGCTTTCTATCTTCCTGAAATTACTCTTCTGCTCAATGTGCAGATTCTGCAGTAATGTAGTCAGGAGTGGTGATAACATCAGCATTTCTTATCACATGACAATGATTCACCCCCAGTGCTGTAACAGACACACAAACATAACATAAAACACCATGAAAAATCATGCAATTTAAAATAATTTTATCACAAGGAAAGCAATTCAGAGAAGTTGGCTGCCCAGAGAGGTGGTGGAGTCTCCTTCTCTGGAGACATTCAAACGTGCTCTAGGTAGACCAGCTCTGGCAGGGGGGTTGGACTAGATGATCTCCAGAGATCCCTTCCAACCCCATGTGATTCTATGATTCTATGAAGTATTTATAGCTCATTAAACAAAAAACTGCTGAGGAAGAGAAGCTACTTCCAGATGTAAGAAATAAGCCCTTGAAAATAAATGTGGCTACACACCTAGTGAATTATTACTAAAAAGAGATTTTCAACCACTGTTCTTCCTAAACCAGAGCATTGTTTCACCTGGGGGTATTTATACTGGCTACAGATTAGCTGTACAAGCTTTCTCGCAGCTTCTGCTATTAGATGGATTTTCTCAGAATATCTGCTAGAATGTAAGGTAATGCATCTCCTGGAGTACTTTTCTTTCTCAAAGTGACTCCTAAAGCAGATTGAAGGATGACAGATTCACTTTATGGTTATTTTAAATTTCTTCCATCCTGACTAGAAAGAGCTTTGAGAAAGATTTCTCTGAAATGATCACAAAATGATGAGTTTTCGATTTGTGGAGAAGTAAGGAGTGGGGTCAGCAGAAGTGCTACCTTGGACTTCCAGAGGGCAGACTTAGGCCTGTTTAGGAGACTGGTTGAGAGAGTCTCTTGGGAGGCAGTCCTGAAGGGCAAAGGTCTCCAGGAATGTTAGACACTCTTCAAGAAAGAAATCTTAAAGGTGCAGGAGCAGGCCATCCCCATGTGCTAAAAGATGAGCCAGCAGAGAAAAAGACCAGCCTGCCTGAACCAAAGCTTTGGCTGGAACTCAGGAAAAGAAGAGTGTTTTTGACCCCCAGAAGAAAGGGCAGCAGCTCAGGAGGCCTACAAGGAGGTCATGAGGTTATGCAGGGAGAAGGCCAAAGCCAAACTAGAACTTAATCTGGCTACTGCCATAAAAGACAATAAAAAATGTTTCTATAAATACATTAGCAACAAAAGGAGGAATAAGGACAATCTCCATCCTTTATTGGATGCAGGGGGAAACATAGTGCAAAAAGGATGAGGAAAAGGCTAGAATACTTAATGCTTTCTTTGCTTCAGTCTTTAACAGTAAGATGGAAAACAGGGATAGGGAGCAGAATGAATCCCCCATAATCCAAGGGGAGATGGTTAGCGAACTGCCATACCACTTAGACACACACCAGTCTATGGGGCCAGATGGGATCCACCCAAGGGTATTGAGGGAGATGGCAGATGAGCTCACCAAGCCACTTATCCTTATCCTTTTCTACAACTACCTGAAAGGAGGTTGTAGTGAGGTGGGTATTGGTCTCTTCTCCCAAGCAATAAGCGACAGGACATACATATAGGATATATAGATATATCAGGGACAAAGGCAAGATGAGGGAAGCTGTGGGTGTCCTCCAGAAGGAAACGGGAGACCTGGTCACCCAGGATATGGATAAGGCTGAGCTACTGAATGACTTTTTTGCCTCAGTCTTCA
>JAOXNO010000002.1:5971290-5993464 GCA_028565335.1 Limnodromus scolopaceus
GAACTCGATGATCTTTAAGGTCCCTTCCAACTCAAACGATTCTATGATTCTATGACAAGAGGAAATGGCCTCAAGTTGTTCCAGGGGAGGTCTAGGATGGATACTAGGAAAAATACCTGCACTGAAAGGGTTGTCAAACATTGGAACAGGCCGCTCAGGGAAGTGGTTGAATCACCATTCCTGGAGGTATGTAAAAAACGTGCAGACGTTGTGCTTTGGGACATGGGTTAATGGTGGACGTGGAAGTACTAGGTTAACAGTTGGACTTGATGATTTTAAGGGTCTTTTCCAACCTAAACAGTTCTATGATAACAAACCCCAGGTTGAAGGCCTCTGTTTCTCTGTTAAAAGGTAGTTTCCATATATTTTTCCTCATGGTTGAAGTGTTGGCTTGGCATGAAAGCACTGTTAAGAGCACAAATCTTTACACTAGGATATAGGAATTACCCTGGCCTCTTTCCTGTCTTCCTTTTCCCCACTGTTAACAGAAAAATTGGAAAAAGTGACCAATTCCAATGTCGGCATTGTCAAAAAAGTATATTCTGGAAATATTCTGACCTGTAATTATCCAGTAATTTTTCAATTCCTTTTTATTTGTTTTTAAAATGTCTAAACTCTGCACTCTATCATCTTTGGTTATCTAATCTACATAGTATTCTATGTAGAATATGTAGTTATCTATTCTACGATAGTATTCTATGTCCTGTAAAATGAAAACATACCTAAGTTTGCCTAGAATTAATCACTTTCCAAGTACATAGCCCTATCTATAAAATATCACACAAGTATTTAAACTACCCTCAAGTCAGCAGGACCATAGAAATATTTTGTTGTTTTGAGACAGTTGCATGATGAGATGCAACACAATGAGATTATAGTCATTAAAGAGGAAAACACTGCTGCTCTTACAGAAGATGAGGAACAAGAAGGATTTATGACACATTTGTTTCTTCAAGGAAACCCACCACACTCAGTAAAGAGTTAAACAGTCAGTAATTTGTCTTGTGCTTCTGCTGTTTCTTTCAAAGGAAGTAAGGCCAGAAAGCCTGTCAGAACAAGGTATGAAAGGAGAAACAGACGTTTTTCAACTGGCAGACCTCCACTATAACTGAAATGCCACAGAAACTTAAGCAGAGAACACAGAAATACTCTGAGCATTATTATAATCTAAACATAAAGAGGAATTGATAATTTGAGCAAATTCTTGCAGTGTTCAGTTTGTATGTCTCTGGAGACGAACTCTGCAAAGAACCAACTTCTTCAAAGCAAAAATGTGACCAGAGATCATGTTTATGTCACCGAGTGATGTAAATAATGATGCCCTGGAGTTAAAACTGTGCTGCACTTCTCCAATCAAAATTGATTCTTGTATGATCTGACATTCCCTGGCTTTTGTGAAACCAAATATAATATATTTATGAATCAGACAGATGTCTTCAATATTATAGTGCTGTCAATAATTCTGCCTCTCTGATGTTTAATATTTCATATCATAATAAAGAGGTTATTTAGAGAGCTACTATCTGGTGAAAAACCTCAGAGGAGAAACCTTGGTCTACCAGATGTCAATGACCATTCATATGACCCAGCACAAGAATCTGGCTACAGAACAGGAATCAGATAAAAAGAATTTAAAACACATTGACTTTTTATGGAGCTGGATCAAACCTGGTTGTAAAAACATTGAATCTTTTTTCTGTTTGAAACAGAAAAATCCTGCCCTGGTCAGACCAAAGGGAGTCTGGCGCTGTCATGGTTTAACCCCACTCAGCAACTTGGACCATGCAGCTGCTCACGCACTTCCCCCAGTTAGGACAGGGAAGAGAATCAGAAAACTGAAAGTGAGAAAACACGTGGGCTGAGATAAAGACAGTTTCACAGGTAGAGCAAAAGCCGCACACAAAAGCAAAGCAAAACAGGAATTCATTCACTGCTTCCCATGGGTAGGCAGATGTTCAGCCATCTCCAGGAAAGCAGGGCTCCATCACACATAATGGTTACTTGGGAAGACAAATGCCATCACTCCAAACATCCCTCCCTTCTTTCTTCTTCCCCCAGCTTTTTATTACTGAGCATGACACCACATGGTATGGAATAGCCCTTTGGTCAGTTGGGGTAAGCTCCAAACTTCTTGTCCCCCTCCCAACTTCTTGTGCCCTCCCAGGCTACTCACTGGTGGGATGGTATGAGGAGCAGAAAAGGCCTTGATTACTTAGCACCAATCAAACCCACCAGTGCACTATCACACTACTCCCATCCCAATCCCAAAACATAACATTGCACAAGCTACTAGCAAAAAAAGTTAACTCCATCCCAGCTGAAACCACAACAGCCACTAACTTTGAAGGGACCATTCCATCAACGTTAATAGATGCCACGTTAATCACAGTTCTTTATATGCAATGTTGTTTTACCATTCATTAAAGTGTGAACAGCTCTGTTTAATTTCAACTCCATAGACTGTTACTACATTAAAAGGATTAAACTATGAATCAATAGTTAGATCTTGACCTCTTTATGCTATTCCCTCAAAAAACACCCAACACAGCCAACCTAACAAAACAAAAAAATCAATGCTTCTGTTTACTTGTGGAGATCTCCAATGAGCTCTAAAGCAGATTCCTCAACTGATAGGTGAGTTACTCACACATAGAATGCCACCAAGGACTTCTGATACAGCTGTGAATCTGATATATGGATCTATCAAATGAGTTTTGCAGTAACTTTTAGAGGAAGAGCTAAAAGATACCTTATGGGTTTATGTCAGGTTAGGTATGCAGCTGGTGAAATGGAGGAAGGCATTAAAATAACTTCAATTCCTACTTTGTAATCCAGAAAAATTGGTATATATTCCTTTCAGCCTTCCAACACAGTAGAAACATTTGCAAATGTTATTTCATTGGCTCTGTATTGCAAATGAGTTCCTTTCGGAGAGCTTCCTTCAATTTTTTGTGAATATGAAAGCTGCTTTGGTACAGTTAATTATGGCACACAGCATTAATTATGCATTTATACTGGTTCTCTGTTTATTGTTATATTTGTTCCTATGGCCACATAATATGACTTCCATAAATTTATTCTAAGTATCTCATCTGAGACAAATTCTAATTTTAGAAACTCTTCCTCATTCACAACTATTTTCTCTTTATAAGATAGTATTCATTAAATGCCTACAGTTATTTGTCTCCTTTATTGTGTTGGACTAGCTTCAATATAGTCTCCCCTTTTTTTTTTTCCTTTAAAAAAATTTTGCTTATAGGTCAGTTTATTTTCACATCTAGTTTTACTTACTATTCAGCTAAATCCCCAAAAGCTGCAGGCTTGTTAATGAGTGCTACGTGGATATTAATAGCAACTGATATCAAAGCCACTAGGTCAAATGAATGTTTACTTAAGATAGCACTGTTTGTCACCAAGATAAAATGCCTTGTTACTGTTACGCATAAAATAAATTGATTTTAATTTTCCGGCATCTGTTTCAGTTCTCCTCACTTATTAGTGACTAGCATTCATGGCTCTAAGGGAAAATTACTGAAAAAAGATCTGCTTCATCTACAGTTAAAGGTGAGCGGCTGGTGAATGTCCAAGGGTTGCTAAAAAAACTGAAACCAAGTCAGACAAATTGAGGTACAGCACTGGAAATCTACGTGCACATGAATGGTACCATTGGCAGGATCCTATATTCTCCAAATACACAGTATGAAGTTTCAGAACAAATCAAAAGACCTAGAAACACCTCAAATTCTCTATCGTATCCACAAAAACATAACAGATGTTGTCCTGTTAGACTAGCTACAATTGCAGCCCTTCAGTGCCAGAGTCTTCACAAAGCACATAGTTCATCCTACACAAAGTATCCAGGCTTCATTTGAGCAGCTCTACTTGAGCCGCTGAGAAGTCCAGCCAGAACCTCTGTCCTGGAATAGCCTGAAGTAAAAAAGAAATATGATGAGAAAGGTAGGCATGATTTCCTGAAATTGGAGATTACATGAGCTTTGAAAATGGGTTGTTTCATTTGTTCTAGGTACCGGGGAGCAAGAGAGCAGCTAGGAAGCACAGACAGCAGAAGACATTCTGCTGATTAATGCAAAGCAGAAAGTCAAAGGAAAGAGGACATTTTCAGCCAGTCACTTGGAGATGGACCAGCAGCTATGAAGTAGGTAAAGAAGACTCCCGCAGCACCAGAAAATTCCTGGGAGTCTCAAAACTGAGAAACACATTCAGATTAAAAATGGGAGATCACTGAGAAGGACTATCTAAGGTGCTGTAGTAAAAGAAAAATGCATCTTGATACTTTCAGAAAAAGGGGGGAATCTTGTGGAGTAAGGAATAAATATGGCAAAGCTGGATGGTGCACCAAAAGGAAGTGATGTAAGCCCAGAAAACTAGAACCTAGCTTAGAGTAACAACAAAGGTGTGGAAAAGGCAGAGTGCCTTTGATCAGATGCTGAAGAAAGTTGTCTGGAAGTTGGTGGCACATCAGCAGGGCCTTTTATAGCAAGCAGTGATCTGAACAGACTGATGCGTGCAGATGCTAGGCAATGATAACTGTAAAGATCACCAGTGAGTGAGGAAGTTGATTCTGATGATAATATCCCAAGAGGTATTATAACGACTTCAGAAATATCTTGCCTGAGCCAAAGTTTTGTTTTTCTTGGGAAGATTCCAAATGCAGAAAGAGAAAATTTCTATTCTGCTTTCCGAAGAGACAGAGAGACAGTGTAATAAATCCTGTGCCTGAGGCTAACCACGGACAACTCCAAAGTTGGCAAAAAGGTTTTCTGATGACTTCTGCAACTGGCGCCTGAGAACGAGCCTGATTTCAGAAAAGCATTGGGGTAGGATGCAATACGGGCTTTCCAGATAACTAACCCTGCCGAAAAGCAATTACAAAGAGGTGAAGTTGCAGTCAACACTGAGCTAACGAACCAGCAGTGAGGGAGAGTCAATGTCACTCAACACCCTCCTCATCAGTCTTGAGAGTGTGGAGTATGAAGTCCGAGGGCCCAACAGTCCTGCATGAAGAGCACACTGGGCAGGGGGGACCCCTGATATTCACTGACACACTGATCTCGCAAATAAGAACTTGAATATTGTGAGGCAGCAAAATGCTCCCAAATAGACCATGAGAAATACAGTTGGTATGCAAATCAGTTTGAATGATCTGAAGCTGAAACGAACTGTTATGGAACACAAAATGCTCAGGTTTTTCAAGATACGCACGTTTTCCGTGTTTTTGATCACGATATATGTAACATCAACCCTGATTCTCAAAAGGCGGCCTTTGGCAAAAATCTGCTACTCTTGGAAACAAGTTGCTTGTGGTAAATTGGCATAAAGCTAAGAATAAGATAATCATAAAATGTAACCATGTGAAAATGACTGGGACTCATGAGAGGATCCAGCTGTTTGATCAAGGTTGTCGGATCACAACTAACCGCTTGCAGCAGACTGTTGTTCTCAGTTGGATAGAGGGGAGCACGAGGCAGCCCACAGAAAAAGGGCCCGGCTGCCACCCAGAAGAGTGTAACTGGGTAAGGCAGAGCACAATGCACAGTCACAGCTGCAGTGTGGCGCCTTCCTTCAGTGGACTTCTAAACAGAAGAATCCCAATTACTGGAGGCAAGCTCCTTACCCAGCCTAGAAGTGGTGGAAATAACAAAACGAAGTATCTTTCCATCTGATACTAAATAGGAAAAACACACAACAGAATCTCTCCAACCAGGATACGTGGAAGGTAAAATATCTACAGTGACCTTGATTGTATGAAGAAAATCTGAACAACTTCTTAATATGTAGAACTTAAGATACTGCAAGTAAGCAGAAGGTATACTACCTGGAGTTTTCCTCCAGATTCTGAGCATAGATGGTGCTATCGAAAGCATCTGCTAGAAGACTGTTCTCTTTAATAATGATGCATAAATTTTAAGTTGGAAGAACAGACAAATGAGGATGGCAGTGTAAACAGTGAGTTCTGGAAAGAAAGGGCGAGTGCCAAGTGGCTAACATAATAACTACCAATTGGATTTTTCAGGAATAAGTTACTTTTGTACTGCAATTTTAGGTTTCAATTTATTTTGAGATGTATAGAGACTATAAAAGGCAAAGTGATTTATAGAATACATATACCTAGAATGTAGAGAAATGAGAACACGTGATGAGTTATGGAGGTATGCTTTATAAAGACTGCTATAAAGTCATAGCTTTTACATTAGGAGAGTACTGTACAATCCAACTCAAAACTCACATTTAATACAAACTTAAATTGACTATTTGTTCCAAAGGCAAAGTTAAAGAGGGAGGCACGGTTTGCTGAAGGGAGCTATTAGCTATGATTCCCATTCAGCAGGCCAGAAACACAGATTTGAGGAATAAGAATATGTAGGGATTTAAAAGCGTCTTTCAGGAAAAGGTAGAATAGGATCACCAATTGATGAGAAAACAGCCAAATATCCTACTGGCCTCCCTGTCACTGTATAAATTGTAGAGTCAGGGAGACCCAATCAAAAGAAACGCAAAGTTAACTGCATCTTGGAAAGGGGAATTCCAGTATTTCATATGTTTCTTAACAGAAAACACTACTGGAAAGAGGGATAAGTGTTCTTATTTATACACAACTCATAAATATTCTAAATGTTGCTGTACCTATTGTGTTCTTTTATCTTCTAGTAAAACCATTACTATAATTGTCTACTACTAATCATAAGGAGTATTTTTATGCTAGACATAATTACATCAGTAGATATAATATGATTCATTTTTGAGCCAAGCAGAATTACAGATTTCATTTTCATCTAGAAAAATGTATCTCTGATCTTATCAAATGAATCTTAGTCAAATTAATCTCTCTTCAATATTCACTAGAATATACTGACCAAAGGGGCCAAAACATGTAAAAGCTTCCATGGCATTAATTTCAGAAGTTCTGTGTAAGTCATGTGGGACTTTGACTACAGCTATTGAAAAATCTTGGAACACATTTAAAATAAAACCACGTACCCAGGTGGGGGCAAAGCGGATCCATTCATCTGACAATTCTCTCCCCTCCACACAGATGTAAGAAATAAAAATTACAGGCACAGATTTGAGGTTAGATCATATAATACCATCCCAGTATATCACCTTTCAAGTTTCATCAGTTTTGACATAATTCAATATCTTATTGAAGTAAGCTTTTTTAAAGCTGGATTTAAAATGACTGCAAGTCTCTCTTTCTGCAGTTCAGAGAATCCTGAGACCACAGCTCTGTAACAGTGTCTGCCGTGTGACAGGCACACAAGTGTTTTCTAAAGCCAACCCCAATATTAAGAGGTTTCTTATACTCCACTTTGTTTCTTAAATTATTGCTTTTCCAAGTAGACATTTCATTTTAAACATTCATTTTATAAAAACATAAGGCAATTTATATATGAAAAATCCTTTTATATATGAAAATTTATAAATATTTTCTCAGATTTGGTTTCTTCTGTAACTTTTTCCCCATGGTGTAAGAAAGTTACCAGTTAAAAACTGTCCTCCAGAATCTTACATACTAGCTTAGAAGAAACAAACATTAACAATTGATTTGCTATCTTGAATTAAGGAAAGATTCCATTTTATTTAAACATTATCTCATTGTGTTGTAGACAACTTTGATTACTGACAACCACTCTAAGTTCCTGTTGAGTTATTTTGTGTAAACATGGAATTCAACTGGAGGTAACATGAGCTGCTCAATACTTGGCTTCTATTGTATCCAAAGTTTTGAATACAAACCTTGGTTCAATAAATTATTGGGAACGAAAATTACAGATAAAAGTACTGAAATACCTGTTATAAAAGGAATCTCAGACCATTAATTTGATAAACAGAAAAACAGACCTGCCAAGAACCTAGGGTAGCAATGGAGATACATGCATGCATGCTGTATGTATGAAGTAGATAATCTCTAGGAAAGAGAATCCCCAGGAGCAATTACAATGGAGCTCTACAACTAGTCTGCACTATTTGAGTCAAATATTGTATCATATTATATCAGAGGATCCGGGGGCTACAGAAAGCTCATGCAACACCCTTCTTTGTTATGTATATAAAATTTGTTCCCTATATCAAATATACAAATGCATTCAATCCATTCATCCAGTGATTTTGCCTGCAATGACCATCTGTGCTCACAGGACTGTCACAGAGTGTGATTCCAGAACACTTATAATGTTATCTCATATAACTCTCCAAACACAGTTTGTTTCAAGAAACTATTCAAGTATACTAAAAGCTATAAATCCTAATCCTCATTTTTATCCCAGGAAGGAATGTTTATCCTCTGTTAAATTCTGTACTTCAACCGTTCCTATTAGCTGAGCCTAGCTCAATTTTCCAAAAGCGAAGACAAAAAAAAAAAAATCAGTAGAAACGCACCTTTAACAATTTATCAGTGTTTTCATTAATGCCTGTGTTGGACACAAAACCCTCCCTACCTTCTAAAAAAGCCCTTAGCTAACTTTTAAACCTTAACTACCAGGTCAGTTTGTAATAACTAGAGGAGAATTTAAAGTCTTTATTAAGGAAAAATCATGTATAACCCAACCTTTTTGCTTTTCTATTATGCAAATTTATGTACTCAAAATTCATACTAATTGAACCAAATTAATATTATAGAGTAACAGCACTACAGTGTTCCTTTTTTTTTTTTCCTGAAAAAATGCGTCCCTTCAAAAGAAATGAGTTAAAAAATACATTAAGAAAAAGTTGTGGCTCACAGTCTGAAGTCAATGTATCAGTCCATACATAACTTGAAATATTTCATTCTCTCATTTTAGTTTCTCTCTCACTAAAACATCAGTTAAATTATATTGTATCCTCTCAGATTTCATATTTCTCAGATCAAGTGAACCTGAGACACCCTGTGTTTAAAAGTGACTTTTTGGAATTCAAAAGAAAAGAAAATACCAGTGACATTGAATATAATTCAGAAAACTAGCTGCCTAGACAGTAATTAAAAGTTAAAGCAGTGATTTACAATGGCTATCAGAGGAGATTTGTTTAAAATAAATCTTTGTAAAATCAGTGTACAAAACAGGCCCTTAGAAGCAATAGCTTGGGCTGGCAATATAAACAAACCCTCAAGGCTACAACAGGCATTAATTCAGAGCCAAATTCCACCACCCTTATTCCCACGAGTTTTCACCTTTCTTCGCAGATCCCATTGAAATGCCCAAGTCTCAACGATATAAAGGTGTCTCCCTTCCTCTGGGAACCAGGCTGATGTTACACTTAAAACTTGCCAACCTTGCAACAATTTCAGTGTATCTATTATAATAGGTAAGAGGTTACACTGAGAAATACTTGGTGACTTAAGAAACGCAATCAAAATATTTTTAAAGCTCTGACAAATATTTGTTTTTGAAAAAGCTATCAGTTCTATGATGCCATCAATTTTCTAAGGTCCTTTCAGTTCCTGCTCATCTACATTGTATTTGGTAACTTTTACAGTTTTCTGCATACTTGATATTCTTTGTTTAACGAACCTTTACTTCACATTTCATTTGTCTATGTAGAAAAACAAATCACTGCAGTTGGTACTGGCTCATCCCCTGAATAAATAATCATTTCTTCCCATAAGAATGGTCCTTCTAATTCCAGAGCCAGAGTCAATGCCATTTTGTTATCAGTTATATTGCTGCTGATCCCATTCAAAGAACAGAACAAAGAAGAAAACCTGTCTCAACCCTTTCGCAATTATGACACGTCAGGGAGAAGAAGGAAGCATAAACCCTAAATATGAACTTTTGATTCTGCTGTTCTTCTGTTATAAATGAAGTCAAAAGCAAACAGAAACAAACCTTATTCATAAATGAGGAGCTTTAGATACTAATTAACTCATTTCTAACTAAGTGAAGTTAATTCACAAAGAGGGAGGAAGCAACAATTTCTCCAAATGACTGTTGCCTTTCTTTTTCCCTAGAGCTCTTTAAGAGATGAAAACATGAGACTACTGGTAGAAAATGCCATGATTCACACTCAGTGAGCAAGAATTCCAAATAGCCTCTAAGTATACTTTTCAGAGTAATCAGTCTTCAAGCAAAGAACAGTATAATTTTCAAAACCTGATGGACTTGGCATCTGAGGAAAAAAGGGTTCTCTCATATTCACATGTCATACCTGAATATATCTAATCTTCATTTAAGATTTCAAAGATACTGTTATCAGTATGGAACCAATGGTGCAGCTTAAAGTCATGTGTATAGGGTTTTTTAGAAAATTTAGCAGATCTTTGTCAGTCATTTTTCTTTAGTTCTCAGCCAAGAGTAATTCCATTAACAGGGAACTACTTCCAATAATCTACCAAAAGGAGAACATTTTAACTTTAAAAAACGGTGTACATGTAAGTTGGAAAAACTGGAGGCATACAGAAAAACAAGGATTGCTACTAACTCTAGGACTGGGGTCATCTTCCTGTGATGGCAGAACCTCCAATGATGTGGCTGAAGATAGCCCTCCGTAGAGCACTAAAGAAAGGTATTTCCAGCACATACAATCTGAAGAGTATTTTCCAGAATAAGAAACAATTATTGCACTATTTCTATCTTACACACTCAGCTTCTTTCAATCATGAAAGATTAAACTTAATCATGACAAGTGCAAGTCCCAAGTGCATTTTCCTTGCTCCTTACATGCATAAAGGTCATAAAGGAGCATTAAGTGCAGATAATTGTTAGAACATATACATGACACTGCTGGAATACGTATATATAGGAAGGAATAAATTTATTAACAGGCAAATGTAAGGAATTCTACATTGATGTCTACAAGGTTAGACATGGTGGGTTTTTGATAAAATATCTGTTCAAGATATGTCAAAAACTATAGACTGGGTGCAGATTTCATGAACAGCTGCCCAGCTTATGGTAGGAGATAATGATGTATATGTAAGAACATTAATATAATATTAAGCTGATACAACTTGACTTCCTGATGTTCCACACAGTATTTTTAGTTAAGAAATATCCTTATTTAGTTACTGAAGCAGCAGAGCTTCAGTTCAGACTCAAGCACACCAATTTTAGCAATATTAGGTTATGGAACTTTTAGGTTTGGCTCTAATTAAAATTGTAAGTAACAGTTTAAACCGTAACAGTGAGAAGCTCTTAGCACTGCGATATTTAACCTATCAATTCTCTGGTATGTGCAAATATTCATCAAGGCACTGGCAGCAGCATGCCTCCATAAAACATACAGTTTTCTTTTTCATCAAAAAAACCCTATGCAACTGAAGAAAACCTCCCCCATAGCTTATAAAGATTATATTGTTACACGGTGAGCAAAGCACTGATCCAAACCTTTAGACAGCAGTAAGGGAAGTTGTAATGTTATAATCGGAGGTCTCAAAATGAGAAGAAAGTTACCCTCTCAATCTAGAAGGGCTGCAGATGTGAACTGGAACGAATTAGGCTCACCCCACTGCTCATTTACTGCATATTGGAACCCTCACTAGGAATGATTACAAAGCCAAGGTTTCCCCCTGCAAAATAAGAAAAAAAAACCAACCCAAGACAGCGCTTCTGTAACAGACATTATCAGGATTAGTTCACTGTTGAAAATGAAACATTTTGGGCTTGATTGCTTATCTCAGCTGATAGTTACCCTGTGCTGGTTACAGTCTTCCACCTGGTGCACTGCTTGCTGAATTGCAGGAGCACTGCCAACCCCTGCCTGCTGCTTAACAAGCCTTCACCAAGGCCAGTCAGTAGCTCACAGGACAATTATCACAATCTTTGCCACAGTAGTAGAAATAAATGTTTCTTGCCATTCAGCTAATGCTCCAACCCTGTGAGGCTGCTGTCTTGCTTTGAGCATTGCAAGCATGTTCAGTGCAAATCCTTTGGCTTTTTGGTACTCAAAGGTGAGGTATCATTATTGATTCCAAAAGGCAACTTTAGCTAAACTGTCCCAATATCACAAAAATGCTGCATTCATTAAACTTTGATCCTTTTCTTGACTGAAGTCACTAGTATATCAGTCAGGTTAATATTTTAAGTGCTAGGAATATACAGATATCGTGTGAATATTTTGACATCTTTTAAACTTGCCAATATTAGCTTTTTTGGAGTTACTGAGAAAAAGAAAGCAATGCATGAAAATACGAATGATACATTTTAGTAATGGATTAACTACCATTTTCATTTTTCGTCCCTACAGTCGAAGCACTTTAGCCATCACTTATGCAGCATACAGCCTCATTTATTTTATTTTTCCCCTCACAGCATGTTATTATTTCCCACCTGAGTTTGTCAGTGAACTGTCTACCATCAGGTAGAGAATCACAATGTCCTCCTCCCAGAATTATACTCCAATCCAGGTATTGCATCTTGTTATGAGTTGCACCTATTCAAGGTATTGCTTGAACATTGCCCTTCTGCTACCAGTTCTTTTAGGCTGGAATCAGTGACTTCATTGCCTTAAAACTTTGTTCAAGGGTCTGGGAGGTGCTGAAGAAACAGGCTATCTCCCCTAAACCGCGTCAAACCACCGAGGAATTTCTTTCTGTGAACTCCTCCTGTTACTAATCTTATCCTCCATGAAGGACAAACTTCTCTGCTTTCAAAAGCCCTCATTTTCCATTGCATAGCTCTACCGTATGATCCCTGAACTTTCACATCCTCCAACAGCAGAAGTAGCTACAGCAGAGGTGAGTTTGATTAGTTAATTCCCTAAAAGCTTCCGTGCAGCTGCATGTCAAATGCTTTACTGTTAATTCTGCAGAGAACATCTGCTCTACGTCTATGCAAAATCCGAGAAGGCTAATGCCGGACCTATTGCTGACAGAAACTATAGCTGAAATACTGCATCTGAATCCCATACGAGGACAGTATTCCTCACATATCCTTATCTGTTAATTCCAGTTCTAATTAGTGGCTATTAGTTCTAATTGGGCAACAACCAGGAGGAGTTGGAAGCTACCGTGCTGCTGGAAAGCTATGATATAGGGGCCATTACTGAAACCTGGTGAGACGAATCCTACAACTGGACTGTGGCTTTTGAGGGCTACAGGGTGTTCAGAAGGGACCGGCAAGGAAGGAGGGGCAGAGGGGTTGCCCTCTATGTTAAGGAATGGATAGTCTAAAACCTATGCAAGCCTGGAGAGAAAGAAAAAAACCCCAGACAACTGAACATCTAGCATATAGAAAGATTTTGAAATTATATCCCTGACTGACAGAGCTGGGAAAGGAAACAGCCACAAATGTAGCACAACCTTGTCTTTCTGTTAAGCAGTAGCAGAACATATCTTTGTGCTTGCTGGTAAAAAATTTTTTTTCATTTGCACTCATTTAGGGTCAGATTGATATATCCCTACTCAAAATTAAATCGGTGTTATTCTTAAAAGCAGCAGCATGGGAGTCAAGGAATAATTTTTTTATCAGCCTGGTAACTGGTTTTAATTTTAAGGCCCAAAATGTGTTACAAACCTTTGAGTTTGTAATGAGTCCATTCACCAGCTTGACATATTCCAGAGAAAGAATTTGGGTAAATTTCTCAGCTGACACATGTCTAATGAAACACAGGGATTTACAATAAAAGATAATTTAATACAGAGACTGTTAAATGTCTTGCCTATAGACGTAAAATGAGTCATCTGATAATGCAGATCTCAACAACTCCCTGGCTCAGGCCACCTTGTCCACGGTGAGGTTTTTGTGAGCATGCTGGCAGAGGTTTGGGTTCAGCAGAGCCACATTTTTCTATCTTTAGCCATTGTTTCGTTCCTCATTGTCCTAAGTGATAAAGCAGTGTACATCCCCCTGAATGGTAGAACGTCACATCTACATTTTTAAAGTTCCTTTCAGCTTCAGTCAAAGGTATCCAATATTTGTTAATGTTTAAGAACAGCCAATAGCTGAAACGCTGCAAAGCCAGAGTCTAGGGTTTAAGTCAATTACAAAGACTAATATGAAAAGGTACGAGGGATTGAGTCAGCTATGCTCGTGTTGTGGCTGCCACAAGTGTTAGTTCACCCTGCATTACCATGGTATTATTTAATGGTAAACAGATTCTGCTGATCAACAGACTGAGCCCTGGAATTTGTATCCTAAAGGCAGTGTAAAACATTTTCAGGATAAAGCAAAACATTTTCAAAATATCTCATAAGAGTATTCAAGGGGTAAAGGGATGCTTTTTGGGTATTTACAAGTAGGAAAGAGTTTGAAAATGAGATGAAAATTTTGTCATAGATTTGTACCTCATGTTTGGCAGCAGTTGTTCATGACATATGATCTACTAGTACTACTACTTTTTATTGCTACAATAAAACATAAAAAATTGGATTTCTATTTAATATTTTATTTTAAAAAATCAATAGTGATAGCTGCTTTTTATTCCTGGTTGAACTTTTCTACATCACAATACCTCCTGTCGTAATGAAACACTCTGGCATTTCGAACAAGTGCAGACGCTAAGTACTGAGTATGCTAATTAGAGGAGCAGATGTTTTCAATAAATTTGTGTTAGCCTGAAATAATTTTTCTACAGATATGAGTACGCACTTCGCTGTTTGGCCAATCCATAAGAGTCTGATTTCAATAGGATTTTCCCCTGACTAATGACTTAGGGTCCTCAGCATTCACGTTGCGATTTTTTTATTTTTGAAGTGAAAAAAGGGATTTCTTTTCCTATACAAAATAAGGTTGGTCTAATGCTTCCTGTTAGAAACTTTTGTATATAGCTGTTTATTACCACAAGTACATCCCACACCTGACTTTAATGGAAGGTTTAAAAAAGAGTTTTGGTCACTTTGAAGTAAAAAATTAAAACAAAATATTTTTTTCTTGTTAAAAAAATAATCTAATTGTTGCAATTATGTGACGCTTAAATATCCGTAATCCAGAAGAAAAGATTAAAACATAGCAGGCCAGATACTCGGGTTATACGAATCTTTTTTTGATGTTTGTAATCAAGCTGCAAGCTTTTTGTTTGTAGAAATTTGCTATTTAAACTCCCTACAGATGCCATCTGCCATGAACATGCTTCAGCATCAAGCTACAAGACCTGATGGGGAATGTTTCCTCACATCAGGAGACTCCTGGCTTCAGCACCACCCACACGGCCTGAGAGGCTGAGACTGACTGAGCTGGGGCAGAAGGGGCCCAGGTGCAGAGAGAGGAGGCAGAGCCAGCTCGGATACCTCCTGCTGGGGCAGAGAAAACCAGGCTCTGCCGCTCTGAAGAGGCAAACCAGGGCCACAGAGAGGGGCAGAAGGAGCAGAAGAGGAACTTAGCCCTGGAAAAGATCCTACTGCTGGCAATTGGACAGGGCGAGGGAAGTAGTGACTGCTGCTTCGCTCCAGTTCCTCATTCCCCCATCAACTACAGAATTTGCCACCCTGGTTTCAAAAACTTTTGCAGTGGCAAAGCCATCATCAGGAGGATTACTTAATTGCTGCTTCAAGGAGTCTACTATCAGACAGAGCTTGGCTGATTTCAGCTCTAGTCAGCCCTAAGAGGAAGCGTGGCTCTAGCCTTGCACAGGCAAAACTAAGTATCAGACATTTCTCACAGCAAAGCAGGGTTGAATGGCATGGGAAATTAGAGAAAGGCTGAAGGCAAAGCATTTGCAAATTGACAGGAGAATCATGTAGCAACATTACCTACACGGAAACGCAGTTTCTATCTTTAATAGTGGCTGGAAGGCTTCACCTTTAGGTTTCTTCAGTAACCATCACATTTTTCCATATTGCCATAGGAAGCTCTGTTTGAAGCTCTCTAGGCACCAAAAGTCCCAACTGAAGGCACAATGATAGGGGTAAGGATCTCTATTTACTCAGGTAGAAATGTGAGATTAGTGAGGTGAAAATAAAGATGAAATTCTGATTCAGCTAAAGCCATTGCCTGTTTTGCAATGAGTGAGAAAGAGACAGACTTCCAGTTGTAGCCCACTGACTAAATTATACATACACCTAACATTGCTACAGGCAGATGTCAGGAGAGAAAACACATGGGAGCACGCTTCCCAGAAAAAAACAAAAACCCAGAGCAAATATTTTCCCATATAAATGTTTTATATCCCTGTAAACTTAAGAAAAGTACCATCTAACATCAACCTTTTTCCTCCCAATTTCCCCCTGATTTTATGCTACAAAGTTGGTATGCAGCATTTGGCACAAGACCAGCATTAAAATAAAATTTATTTTGCTCTCACCTAGGAGGAAGTTCACGCTTTAGTTTCATTTAAATTTCTCTGAAGTGGCTCCAATATGAAAGCAGAAATTGGTGGACATTGGAACAGGGTCCCAGAACAGTTTCTGCAGCTCTGAAGTACAATCTCTTCCACAGGCACTTGTGACATGTTAAAGTAGCAGCTCAGACAGAAGAATAACATTTGCATGATTTAACACATCTTTTAGAGAAATAAAAGAAAACAGAATTCATTTGCCTCTCATTCAAGTCAATTTCCCACATGTGGTGGCCAGTACTGCATCAGGTAGACACTTTCAGATCAGGACAGAAGTGGACAATAGACCACTTGTGCAGTGAAGCTCTCAACCACAATGGGTAGATCTTTAAGACTCAGTTTTCTCTCCGCTTCAGTCTAGCATGAAGACCTCAACCATCTTCTACTGGTTTCCACAGCAATTGCAGATACTAACTACC
The DNA here is from genome assembly GCA_028565335.1 of Limnodromus scolopaceus. NCBI lineage: Eukaryota > Metazoa > Chordata > Aves > Charadriiformes > Scolopacidae > Limnodromus > Limnodromus scolopaceus. The sequence goes on from JAOXNO010000002.1 coordinate 5,987,913, forward strand.
ATGCTCTATGCAAAGCTAGGCTATGCTGTGTGCACATCAACACCAATGAAACACACACACAAAAAAGTAGAAAAGATGAAAAGATTAGAAAATAGGAAAAACCCCACATAGTAGTCTGTCATCAAAACTTCTGAAGTGGCTATGTCTTTTTCTTTCATGTATTGCCTTTACTTTTAGAAAACACTTGCACATCCGCTATGTAAGAGAAATTAATACTGATGTGAAATTGTATTTATCAGTGCTACTGTTTGATTTAATGAAAACCTGAAAATCAGAGCGTTCTATGTTCAATTGATGTTGAATACTCAGTTTTCTGTAAAAATATAGACTAAATACTGAAGATCAGTTTTTCTTATAACATTTGCCCTAATTTTAGACTAAAATTTACATAGCAAAATGACACGTTAATAGAATATAAACAAAGGCATATCAATCTTAAATTAAGTCAATGGTTAAAAAAGAAGGGTGTGGGGTGGAGGAGGAGGGAGGAAACAAAAACTAGCATCTGGGAGGCCCAAAATTGAGATTGCCAACTACATTCTGTGAGAATATGCAGAGTTCTGGTCCTCACATTCAAGGTAAATAAATGTAAGCATTAACGTACAGCGGAAGACAGAATAGCTGGGGAAGAGAAAGCCAGTGACAGCAGAGGAGTCTAGCTGCTGTGCATTACCAGTTTTACAAGACTTACAAAGTTAAGAGAGGAAAATATTGCTGCCCATAAATACGCTACGATAAGCATGAGGGAGGGAGAAGCACTACTGTCTCAAGACCAGAGAACAAATAATTACAAGGACAAATGTGTGTGAACTGATCATGCATACATTAAGGCTATATAAGAAAAAATGTTTTTAGCTATTCCATCGTTATATTCCTGGGGCACGTTTTCAAGTGAGATGGTGGAACAAGAAATGCACTTTCATTTACAGTTCTGTAGAATAAGTCCCATAAAAGTGACTGCATGATGTTGTCCTGATGAAGCAGGGTACCATAATTAATGACACGTTATTTTCCAAATCCCCTGTTCTTACTTTATTTTATGACAATGAAGGAATTTATTTATCCTTTAGACATGGAGATTTGTGAGACTGCAGAGGACATAAGGGTCAGAGAAGTCACAAAAAAGCAAAGATACAGGGATTCTCATGTCCACCAAAGTCCAGTTATTGTTCATAATATCATACAAACAACATCTTTCATCCTAATCCTTTGCTGCATCAGCAACAATATGATACAGATTCAAATCCTTACTAAAGCTGCATAGATAATAAAAGATTTTGAACTAGAGGCTTGACACCAATAACCTTTCAGCTGATTTGAAACTGCAAAAGAATGAAAACAAAGTATCAAAACAGACCGACCAGGGAAGCATATCGATTATCTGCATGCTTAAGATGTTTTTAGGGTGTGAGTGTCCCTGTGTGAAACTAGAAAGCAACTGGAAAGGAAGCAGAGAGACATGAAACATTCTTTTCGGTGATGCCCAGCATTCAAGTTTCATTTGATGCAGTATCCCGTATAACTTGATTTGTTTGTTGACACTGCAGTTGACACTGCAGATACGTTCCATGACATTTCTCATAGAAACTACTACAGTTTTAAATGAAATAGATATTTTGGAATTTTTACTGTTATAAGGATGAGCAGATATGTAATTTTTATACTCAAATCTTTTTGTGAAAAGGAATACCTTAATATGCACACCTAAAAAAGTAGTTTATTCAACGGCATCTGGCTAGCATTTATATAGCTTATAAATGATGAATGAAATCCTTCTATTTTCAGAATATTGAAGATAGACGGTTAGTTAAAACAATATTTGAAAAGTAAAATTTTGATTAAAGATACCATCTTAAAACTATGTGGACTTTCAGGTGTTTATTGAATATTCACAGACAGTCTTAATATTTCCTGCAAAAGTTGTCTGTCCCTACACAGTGGCATATTTTTCACACTTCTCCAGAAGACAGAAACATTTTGCCATTGAAATTTTATTGCTTCACTTGTGAGTTATAAAGATTTATAGCTTCCCTCTGTTGGTCTCAGAAGCATCACTAACGCAAGGGTATTGCTCTCAGAAACGACTGACGAGCTGTAGATTAAAAAAACATTTGCAGTGACCATTTTTGTGGTTTTAACCTTTGCTAAAAACACTGAATCTTCTGTTAGAATTTGTCTGCATTAACCTTTGTTTGCAATATAAGAATAATAATCCTGTGTGTTGAATGAAAAACTCTTCAGTTCAGATAAAAAAAAAAAAAAAGGGTTTATAATAATTATCCAACAAAACAGTCTAATTCTTTGAAGGGTTTGGTCCTTTCCTTCGTACCTAGTCATTTAGACAAGGGGGCTCATTTTCAGAACCAATTGCCATGAAGTCATTAGGAACACTCTGCACTTCAAAACATCAGCCATCACTTTGCACTCTAAATAGCATTTCAAGAAACTTCTTATAAGCTAAGATCATGGAAATCCTGCTGGAGCCGCTACTTGATACCGAAGTCTACAGTCACAAGGGGCTTTCTAACTGTGGAGTGTCGCCGGGGCTGTTTCAGCTCTGACCTGGGGCAGTGCACAGGAGCTGGGTTCACTGCACCCCTCCATCTTCCCATAATGCTAGAAAATCAAATCTCCCCTGTCCATGGGGAGTTTCTTACCTGGCTGGTGCTGGGTTACTCTGGAGATGAGATTGGGATAGCCATAACAACTTCTCTTGCTAAACCTGGGTCACTGTGAATTAAAGACAAGAGACAAGGGCCATAAATATACCATTTAAGAAGGAGAGCAGCTCTGTAGCCTTTGCCTTCCTAGCCTTGTGTAGCCGCCAAGCTGCTGCAGGGCAAGATTTTGCATATAAATCAATGCCACAGGGAGATTTTCCCAGAATAATTATGGCTCCTATCTGAATCTCATTTACCTCCTTCCCCAAAGAGACAAGAACAAAAGACAGTATCTGGATATGGGGCAAAATAAAAGAGAATAAGGTTTGGGATTTAAATAAATTAAGATACTTATGTTGATTACAGAATTTGCAGAGTAAATTAACCCGCACGCAACCTCCACAACATCAGAACCATACTGCTGCCAATGCCTGATACCACCACCTCAGGGGAATCCCCCTGGTAATGGAGCCACTGTTGTTTGCTTCAGATAATGCTTCACGTAGTCAAAATTTACTAGTTGCTCAGAGCAACCAGTTATAGAGAGATCAGGGTTTTTTTGTCCAAATTTGATGATGCGAATTTTTTAAGGAGGAAAATTATTTTTCAGATTTTGTCATCATTTTTATTACCAATTTTCCTAATAAATTACAAAGATCAAGAACTATGCTGAAAGCCAAACCTCACATAGTAAGGGTGAGGAAAAAAAGCTCAGTAAAATTTGATTTTCCTCATCATTGGCTCTTTCATATCCCAATAATCCATTTTTGGGACAGATTCTAATCTCAGACGCAGCGTGGGCATCCCGGCATACCTAAGAAAAATCTGTTACTGTGCATCATGCGTGATATTAGAATCTGGCCCTTCCATTGTAGATGGAACATTTGCATCAAGTTATTATGACTTTTTATAATAACCATATTTTCTAATATTTGCAATTGTGCACATTTTTGCCTGAATTGCCTTTCATTCCACAGATGGCAATTATGAAAAGCCCTCACATATGGCAACTCAAAAATAAATTTGTCTAAGGCTACAAACGTACAATTTCACCACAAACCCCAGCACTCTGAACACAGTTCCTATTTGGAGAACTTGGGGCGTGCCTTAGTCCCTTGCTCCTGTAATGATGTCAAGTGGCAATATCAGAAAGTAAGTCAGACCTAAGAGCTGTCAATTACTATGATTTTATCCTTATTTATTTCTCAAGTTTGAGAGAGAATGAACTTTATGGCTGTATCCAGGAAACCCTCTAGGCATACATTTAACTTTATATAAAAGATTAGCCCCAGGGACATCAGTCACATCTCTAATCACTTGAAGAGATCATCACAATTTTTTAAATTTTTTATTTTTTTTTCCCCACAATCAAGTCAGTACGTGAGCACATGAGACATAATATGGCCTGCAGAAGTTGACCTTTTTGACCCACAGCTTTGAGTTGCTTTTCCATGACTGCTGAAGATAAGCCTAATTTTCAGCCCATGCCTGCCTGTTGGGTGCCCACCGGCAGGGCTGCTCCTGGCACACAGCTCTCCCACCCTCCCAGGGAGCAGAAGGGGGCTGGGGCTGTCATTCAAACACACACTAGATATCTTACAGTGATGGTCACTCTTTACCAGTGTATTTCTTTAAATGTCTTTAAAACAATTTTTAATAACACAATTTAATAAAACATTTTTTAATAATTTTTTTAATTTTTTCCTTCAGAAAGGCATAAACTATTGTATGCCAATTTATCCTCTTAAACACTTCAGTTAACTCAAGTTTAGTCTCAAATATCAATTACTTTGTTTTCCAAGGGCTGCTTAATCTAACTTCTACATAGATGTTATTTTTATTAAATCTAGATAGAAAAGACTCATCCCCTCTTACTTATTTTAAATTCCTTAGCCACAGTGTTTCTCTAATGGAGCCCTCCAATCTTATAACAGCTTGCTCATAGCTACAGACTCCCTAGAAATATGGCATGTCCTTTATTTCTTTCCATGCATCTAAGATCAATGCAACTTTCTGCATTATTTAATGGTCATACAATTTGGAAATGTTAAGTGCTAGATAAACGTATATTATTTTGCCCCACTGTGATGTTCACAGCACTTTCATTTTGATTTTTCACCTGCTATTGACTAAACTGTCACCCTACACTGGCATTAAGATTTACACTTATGTTTACGTCAGTTTTTCAGATCCAGCTCCACAACTCCTGTGGATCTGTAGTAGGTATCCAGCTCCAGGTTTTGAGGTGGTGGTTTGTTTTTTATTAATATAGTAATTACTTTACTTTTTAAATTTGCTTCATTTTCCTTCAAAATTTCTCTGAGAGGCAAAACACAAATAATTCTTACAAGGGCATTAGTATTCTGGTATGTTTTCCTGACTATCCTTTTAAGTCTACTGTCTAACTATGTACTATTTATTTGAGAAAAACATACAAAGAAAAGGCGGAGTCCCAAACCTGCACTGGCATAAATCTGCACATTCCTTAGAAGCAGTGACATTCTGCTGATCTCAATTCAATCTACAGCAGGTGATGGTTTGCCCTAAATGTGTTAACCCTTCTACTCGCCTTCAGCAGACACCTATCAAAAAAAAAGCTAGTCTTTTCTAGTTTAGCAGTAGACACTTTATTACTCCAAATAACCCACAGCAAATTACAATCTCCTCTTGTGTCTCCGGCTGCTGCTCTGTCATGGGTTAGGCCGAATTGGCCTGTGACGGCGACAGATGCTCTTCCTCAACTTTCTCACTCCAGGAAAAAAAGGGGAAGAGATAAAGAGGTTTACGAGTTTAGAAGAAACTAAACTACTTTAATGTAATATTAATATTAAAGTTAAGAAGGAAATAATGAAATAAGATACAATAGATACACAAAACCGCATCAAGCTCCCA
>JAOXNO010000002.1:5997909-6026344 GCA_028565335.1 Limnodromus scolopaceus
AAAATGTGCTCTATGGAGACGGACAATCTTTCCATTCCCATTACAGACAGAAATGTCTCTGCTGGAGCACCACAGTTCCAAACAGAGGTGGAGGAGCTTAACTGAGGGCATCAGCTGTTTAGTCATATTGTGCAGTACAGGCACAACACAAGGACACTAAATACAAACCAAGTACAGGCCATCCAGCTTTCCATAGTCAGAATATTCAATAGATGCAAGACAGAAATGAATATAGTTATGCTATACAAAAGTCCTTCAAAATCCAGGTCTCCAGGAGAACCTGAACGGGCCACTAGTCTTCAGAGAAAGGGAATGCAATTATCTTACATCTTAAAATGAATTAATTAAATAAACAAACAAACAAACAAATAAATAAATAAATATGGCTGTAAAAGAGTCAGGCCAATTCAGAACCACACTGCTTCTCTTGTCAGCTACTCTGCCAAATACTCCAGTTATGCAAATGGCTACAGTACACATACAATTTCTATTTTAAACTGTACGCAGTAGTAGAGTTTGTTTTTTTTCAACCACTGCTGTAATGTATTGATGTTTTACTGATAACATGGCTCTTCTGTCCTTGGTGAGACCACAGGACCATGCAGCACGGCATATTATCTCTGACAATGACAATTAGGGGAAGAATATAAAAATCACAGCAAGCCTATTTCATCCTATACCAAACCCTTCAAACTACCTGAGCCAGAGGTTGTGTCTTCATATTTTACAGCATTTTCCAGGATCTTCTTTCATGAACCTGCCTTTATAATACTGTACTTAATCCAGCTAAATTTTTGGTATCCACAACCTTTTTGAGCAGTGAGTCACACAGTTTAATTATGGGACTGGGGAAAAGAGACTATTTCTTTTTTGGTTTTAAATCCACTTCCAAATATTCTTGCCACCGGGAGAAACATTTACAAATCCTTCTCCAATCACTGTTTTCTACTTATTTTACACACTCCCTATTTCATACCACTTCAGTTATCCCTCCTCTAAGATGAAGACTTCTTGTCTAGTTTGTCATTTCTTGTATGGAACAGCTTCAAATATGCAATAAGCCTTACTGGGCTCCTCATCTATCTTTCTGAGAGGGGAGAGGTGGCAAAACTGTATCTAACAGTCAAGATGTTGACACCAAGCACCAGACTGATACGATCGCAGAACCACCCAAAATAGCTCAGAAGTAATAACCACTAGTACAGCGTCCTTCATGTTACATGTACAGATTAGAACTATTTTCTTAGGTGTACAGTGCTTTGCATTTATCTACACTGGGCTTCATTTATCATTTGATCCCTTAATCGCTTGTTATTTTGAGATCCCAGTATACCTCTTCACAGCCCCTTTAATTTGCACCATCGCAAATAATGTCATATTCACTAAATGCTTCCTCTCTACTGTTACTCTTTCCTGAAACTATTTAATGAATAGGTGATGAGATTTCTCTGGGACATGCTAGTAGACTCCCTTCTCAATGCAAATTTAACTATTTATTCCTTTTTCTGGCTTTATGTTTTTTACTAATCTACAAGCCATGTTTTCTTTTTATCCCTTGACTTTTTAGTCCTTCTAAAAGCTTTCAGTGAGAAATCTCATTTGAACTTTTTGGAAATCCAAATACAATTCTATACCTTAAGGCATTTTCTAACTATTTGTGTGTTTAGCCACCAGATTTTCTCTTAGATAATCACACATGAGACTTATCTGTAAGCTAGAGGTTGAAAACCCTCACTGTAGACATATTTTAAAGAAAGAAGTACTATATCTAATTTTCATCAACTATAAAACTATAGTATCATGATACACCTACACAGGGTAAATAGAAATAGGGGAAAAAACTACTTATTTGGTCACCTTAAGAGAAAATACAGTTATTTTTATTGAAAAAGAATCTGTAGTGCACCTTAATTCTGTTAGGGGTTGCAAACTCTTTTCAAAAGAAGAGCATGATTAACCTTCCTTAGTACGACATGTATTTACCTACAGTGTCAACTGAGACCTGGTGGGATGCTTGAACAGAGAACAATTTATTTCCTTGAATGATCACAGAGAAACCCTCCCCCAAATAAGATCAGTTTTCCTTCATCCTTTTCCCTCCCTCCCAACACATATCCTTTAAAACCTCCCACAACGGGAAAGACAACACATAATTTAAATAGTGGCCATAGCTCCTGGGAACTCTCCAAGCAATACCTCCTTTCACAAGGAAGTAAAATTATACAATAATACAGAAAAAAGTGAGAAAGAAATATCCTCAAGCTCTCTGGAAAAACAAAGTATTTTCCACTTAAAAAGCAAGGAAGACAAACTGTGCACAGCCTTGGGGAAAAAGCAAAAAACCTGCAGAAGCAAAATATATAAGATATGGCAGTTGGCCAAGGAATCAGGACTGGACAATAACATAAGATGGAAATACTATCTAAAACACTCCCATGGCCAATATGTACCAGTTTCTAAACACAGATAAGAGGGTTGAAGTATTAACTCTGGCAACACTTCCCTGCTCTGTCATGCCAACAGCATAATGGAAAATGAAACACTGATTGATTGAACTGCACATGACTTGCCATGAGATATGAACTGTATTACTTGCAGAATCTTGAATGGATTCTCAGTAGCTCTGCTTTGTAACTAGCTAGTGTTTTATTTTTAACCACTTTAGAACTATAATGTGCAGATGGAAGTGCATTTTACAGCCCTGTTTTGTTTTATTTTGTGTTTTAGGCACTGCTGTGCCATGGCACAATGTGTATCCAGGGGATTGCAAACAAATTGGTGAAAACCCCATGCAATAAAGTCCACATTTGGCTTTTAATTGTGTAAATGCTGAAAACACCCTGAATACACATCCTGCTCTACACAGCAATCCTACAGGACAGGCAGGTTTCCTCAAGATGGACTCTAAATGGGTCCAGCGGCAGGGCCCAGTAAGACGATGCAGGTCCTTATTCTGTTACCATGAAGGGTGTCCTCAGGTGTTCCTTGGAATTACAGGACAGCACTTTCTCTTGACAAAAATTGCAGTCACTCTGGCACTTGTTGACAAAGTTGTGAAAGGAAGCAAGTAATTGCTTCTAAAATGCACAGAATGCCAAGAAGTGTGCTGAGTAACAGCACTACTTAAAGCCACATAATATGTGCAGCTTCCCTGGTATCAGCCAAAATTGCCAAGTAAGCTGGCACATCCCAACACATTTTTGATATTAAAATGCTGGGAAACTACTTAAATATCGATGCATTCATTATGAAAACATCTTTTTGGCATTTGCTTCCAATTAATGGTTGTGCTTTAGCGAGATCAGTTTTCCTCATTATATTCAAATGTGATGGTTATATGAATGACCAAACATGATTATGGAAATGTTGGCTCACATTCCCTGAAATGGGTATTTGTAAGGAGGCTGTCAATTGGAAATATTTGGAAATCTATCAGGAGTTCAAGCACATTTTAAAAGGACATCTGTGTACAAGAAGCAATCAAAATCAACATTATTATCATACAGGCACATTGGATAACTCAGCAGAGGTGCAGTTGGTGAGCATTATGTTGGATTAACAATATATGGTTCAGCTGCACAACACCATCACCAGTCCTAGCTGTATAGTTACGAAAGGAATGGGTATCAAGTCACAAATATGAACTTACAGCTAAATCACAAAGTCGCGTCGCAATTAACTGGATATCAAAGAGGGAGTAATTTGTTTTCAGAAGCCAAAAGGCTAAACGCAAGATCTGTTATTAAAGAGTGTTTGCAGTACAAAAACAAAGGCTTTCCTGGCACAGACACAACAGAAATCATTGCTGTGTCTGTCATCCAAGCGGTTTGTTTTGGAAATGAATTCCATAAATTTTCAAACAGCTGCACAGGACTTAGCTTCGCAAATCTATTAAAGTAAATAAAGCATGAACACTGCCCATCTACTCATCTAGCTGGACTTTATTCATTTAAGCTGTTTGCTGGATTTATTTATATTGCCGCATTTGACTTAATTTGAGAGAATTGTTCTCATTAAACAGGTGGATTACATATATTTCATTGTGAAAGGACAGAAGGCTCGCTTTAAGCTTTCTAATACATTTTAGCCAGCATTCATTTCTGATAATCAGCAACGTCCGTTAAATTACAATCCCAGCTAATTTACACATGCTGAGCTGCCCACTGTAACTAAAGAGTTTCAGTGGCTGAGGGTTCCTTTTGCCTTGGGTAGCTCTCTGATACACTCCAATACACGGAGCAGAAATAGCCTACCTTAGCCCATACAACATGGGAGCGTATCTGTTCTTCCATTGCAACAACATGATAATTTTTCCCAATATTGAGCTGATGACTGCAGTAAGAACTCCTGGCTACCTAGACCACAGTAAATTAATCTCTGTAATTAAGCAGTACTAGACACATCTCAAGACATGAGAATTTAGGATTTTTTCTGTTATGGTTTGTGCTGTCCTTAACCTGTGACACAATAGGGAACACTGGCTTGTAAGGTTGTGAACAGTAACAACAACAAAAATCAAATAGGGAGAAAACAAACCCATTTAAAGTTCAGGGGGGATTTTTTTGGTTTTGTGGGGGATTTTTATATATTATTTTTTATTGTCTCAAAAATCTGCCTATTTGAAACATACAACATTGTTAGCTTGCAAAAATAATACACATGAAACCTGACTCTAAAAGGTTTGAAGATTTGTGACTATCAGTTAACAGACAACGAAATCCAACCACTGAAATTTTAAAGGCATTTTTAAATGCTGAAAAGTGCAACTATTTTTGACACCAGTTTCAAACAGATCAAGTGTTGCAGTTTGCAACTGTGCGATTACTGTGATCAAAAACAAAGCTAAAACCCAAGACAGACTCATAGTACGTTACAGGGTCCCTCTGCAGCCATTCTTGTGCAACACTTTTCATTATTTCTCATAAGACAAGAATTCTACGTTCACAGTTTAGTTTGTAAATGATAACATCTGTGAAAGCCTAAGTTAAATTCATAAGGACAGAGAAAGAAAACCAGACCAATTTGTATATCCAACCGAAATATAAGACTTGAAATATCTGAGACAAATAGAGGTATTACTTCCAGACATTCATCTAGTAGATATTTTTTTAGAAAAAAAATCTATTATCGTGCTATCGATGCTCAGTTTGCTTCCAGCAGAGTGATCTTCTATACAAATATACTCAAATACAAGCACCAACCACTAACACATCCAGCCGCCGTTCCCGCACATCAGGTAGCTGTAGCCAGGACCGCATAGCTTTCACAATCAGAAGGGTTTCAGAAGTAAGCGGTTTGCAACCGCAACATACTTAAGACTAAACACAGGAGAGCCACTTGCTGAGGTGCCCTGCTAGGTAAAAGGCAGATTACCAGAGACACTATCAATGCCAAGAATACACCAAAAGCATCAGTGTTTGTGGAGAGGTCTGCCTGGGATTCTTGAGCCCAGATTCTGCCGCAAGAATTAGCAATGCTTTGTGGAAACTGAATCTAGCAGATACATGTTTTCAGCAAAACAACATCTAGAAATGGAAAAAATAATACATTTGCTGTCGTGGCCAATCTGAGCTACCATAAGGAAAAAAGGGGCAGCCAAACAGCTAGCATTGACAGGAAGAATTGAGAAAGGCAGTCCATCTAGCTAGAAAGCTAAAACATCCAAAGGTGCAAAGAATATGCAGCACCAACAGACGCAGCAATCAGCAGCTCCTCGGGAGGGCTGGGTGTATGTCAACACCATGAAGACCTTTCCTAGCAGTGAACATACAGGCCAGCAGCCCCCGCTGTGTAGAAGGAGGGTCCTGAGCCCAAGTTGGAAATGGTGTTCATGAGAAATCCTCCTCACAAGAGGTAAATACAAGCTTGTGTTGTGAACCTTAGTAATAAGTTGCAGGCTACAGTGTTAGGTAATTCACCTCCCAAGAACACAGCCAGGTTTGTGTGAAGTTGCTGAAACTGAAAAGTGGAAGAAAACTGACGGGTGCAGAAAAGTTCACTGGGTGAATTTAAAAGAATTTATGTAAAGGATAGGATGGAAGCTAGAAATAATCAAATAAGAAATAGCAAAGAATAGCACAGTTCTACATAACAGAAACAGATCTTCAGAGAAACAAAATAAAAACAACTTATACATGTTTTTCTGCAGCCATCTAAGCGATAAGATGGGGAACTAGACTGCCTACCTGACTAGCTTGCCTACACCCTTTTAACTGACAGTATCAAATCCACGTATTATAAGCATACAGGACTCCCAGTAGAAACAAAAAAAAAAATCAGAACCATGTCACTGTAACATGAAAGTGAGAACACATATAAAAAATGGAGAAAGCTGTGCCAAGTAGCATCATATATTAAAGAGCAGTTTAAAACAAATAATCAGCCAAACCCTCTATAGCGAAGTTAATTAGATGTGATCCCACGGAACTGATATTCTAAGTAAAGAGAAGAAATATACTATTAGCATTATATTATCAACTATGCAACAACAATGGTAACAGGAAAATTTCATTTATACCCAGTGGAGAGTGGTAAATGCACTAGGACACATTGCCAGGAGTCGTTATTTCTTGGGTAGTCTGGAAACTGGGAGAGGAAGAAGCAACTCTTGGCTTAGTTGGAAGTGCTGCACTAGATGAGGTCTTTTTTATTTTTCTTTTCTTTCCTTTTCTGTTTTTTAAATGACAAGTAAAATTCTTAAAGGCAGCAGGAGGAGTATTCAAAGACAACTTTGTTCACAAATAAATTGTGCCTACTAAAAACTTAAAAGAGAAACCAAGAGAGCCTGGTGCTGCTGAACAGCAGAGAAAGAGGCTTCCTATCCATGAAGAAACCAGACAGGATCATAATCTCTGGCAGCTATAATATATATATGACACACCCAAAAAAGTGTTTGAGGAACAACTTTAAAAAGGCATAAAAACCTTCAGGAGAAAAAATCCTGCTGAGAATCTGGAGGGTCAAAAAATGATGAAGATATAAAAGAAGTGCTTAGAGAAGACAAAGCCATAGCAGAAAAAAAGAAATGCATTCCTTGCATGTGATTTTGGTGGAGGAGATTGGAAAGACTCCTATGTTGGAATGTCTCTCTACAGTGGTCTATGAGAGAGTCCATCTCAAATCAAAATTCATAATAGAAGATGCTGGAAAAGGCTTTCTAATGAGGAAATGAGCAATAATAAACCACCAGAATAGCGTTAGTGCCAATAGCATAAAGGAACTCAAGATTTAACTACCATCAGTGCTATTCAACCTCTGGCTTAAATTTGCTTTTATACCAAAGGAGGTCTGGGTAATCCCAGACTGGTAAAGCCAGGCAAATTGGTGTAAATTGTTTTAAAGAACAGAATGAATGGCCTTATAGACAAATATATTCATTGGCAATGGGAGAAACACATTTTGTGAAGGAAGTCATACCTCATGATCTATCAAAACATTTTCTAAAGGCATCAGTATGTATACTGACAACAGAAATTCAAACTGTATTTATATACTCAAAGGCATTTGACAAGTCCTTAGCCAAAATACCTTAAAGAAACAGCTGCTATAAAATAAGAAAGTCTTTAAATGGATAAAAAAAAAGTGGTTAAAAAGCAGAAGAGAGAAGTAAATTTTTAGAGCAGAAGGAGGTGATGAAGGTGACAGATGAGATTTAATAGGCAAAACAGATTAGCAGGAAAATGGAGACAGAGGTGACATGGTTTGCTTTTATTACCCTCAGGGTCCCAGACAGACTGACCTCTGTACTCAGCTGTCCAATGCCCCGGGCACAGGGCATGCTCTCGGGAAGGAATAGATACGTCCGCACAGATAGCTCCCTTTCATCTCCAAAGACAGAATCTATGCATACGGAGCTGGCATTTATCAAATAATTTTTCTGAGGAAAGGTAAAGATTTAAATACCCGATGACTAGTCACCAAAAAAAACCTCTGGAAATACATTTTTGTACCATAAAGCTAGCTTGGTCAGATAGTTTCCATTTAAAAGGTTGGTTTTGAGGAACCTTTTACGTTTCTGTTTCAGTTTAACTGTGATCTTAATTTTATCCTATACATTTTTATTAAAATCAAGAGAGAGGCACTCCGTCCACAAAGAGATGCTCTGTATTTAGGCTTGAATAACCATTCAGTTCTTCCACAGGTAATATTCACACCAGATTTTAGTGAAGTTACTTTAAGTGGGGAAAACCAACCCTTTTTGATTCTTCTTATTCCCTCTGCACAGCCCTTCTCCACTCTAATTAACCTTTCTTTAGCAGAGACAAAGCAAAGACTATGCTTTGTGTATCTCCAGATTTCAGATACTCTGACAACTGCTGGACCAACACAGACTTACTTTTCTTCAGTCCCCTGGCAGTGCTCAGTGCAAAAGCTGAGACGGTGCAGAAGAGAACGTGGACATATAGAACTGAACTTCACAGCTAACAGCACTGGGAATGAACACGGTTATATTTTCTCACAACCACCACCACCCCTGAACCAACAAAATTCAATTTAACCCCTGTTGCTGAAAAGTCTCAAGCTGCCTCTTCTGAAAAATGTTTAGGTTGCCATCCAGTCAAATACAGCGGGCCCCAAAAGGAGAAGGGTGTTTCCTAGTACTGCTGCTGTAAAAACAGTAACTGCTTCCACCGCTTCCTGCAGATCAGTATTACCCCAGCTCAAGTAGGTATTTAACTGTGCCTACTACGCACAGTAGCCACAATGGAGAAGAACATGAAGAACTGGGACAGAGTGCTGCTTTTTTCCATTAAAATTTCATAAGAAATTATCTGAAACAATAGGGTGGGTTCCTCAGTTAAAATAACATTTTTTATTATGAAAATAATAACAGGATAAAATCCCAGAAACCTGAAGCTTATATAAAAACATTAAAAGATTTGAAATACTGAATATGGAATATTGAAATCAACTGAGTTCTATTCTCTTTATAAAAGAACATTCATCCCCGCATCAAAAAGATACATATTCCCCTCTGGCTTTTCTTTGAAACACTCTATTTATGTGAGAACAAAATACAAAAAAAGCCGTTTTCATACATTCTGAGAACCAGTACAGTGGGATGTTACTATTTGTAAAAATATCATAGGTATTCAGATCATTTATTTTTGTCATGTTCTTTGATACTCAAAATGTTATTAATTTTAAGAAAATATGCTTTCTGAGAATTTAAAGCAGACGTGTTTTAGTCAGTATTTCACATACCTTATGGAGTTTGCTTGTCTGAAATTTTGCTCATGTAACTCCATTGGTTGACCCATCCCACTCATCAAACACAAAGCTGTCGAAAGACAAAAAGAAGTGCTCATGAACATTATCGAGGAATTTGCTTTCCAAGACTACACAGAAAAGACTGATGAACAGTAAATTAAATTAAATGTATTCCAAAGAGATTTTCATTCAGTTCCACCAGCACAAAACAGTTCTATATCTGTAGGGAGTGACATTTAAAAAAAAAAAAGAAGAGAGAAATCAAAAACTTCTGTATTAGTAAAAAAAATAGGGAAACAAATAAAGAATTATCTAGTCTACAAACTAAAACAAGAAACCGAATTTACAGTATGCATTTTTTCCACTAAACACTTCAGGCCTATGAATATTTGTTTCCAATTAGTAAATTAGATGCAACACAGTCACATTTAAAATAGCATAAAATCACGTTTGCTCCTTCTTGCTATTCATCTGTCAACTTTGTATTTACTGATGTGCAATAAAAATGAAGTAAATATTATCTTAATTTGGCAGTGGTTAAGATGTTTACTAATCATATCAATAAGACTAATAAAATAAAATAAAAATCAGAAGTAATTTTAAGAAATACAAGATACATTCTTCAGATTAATACAGCTGTATGTTCTATCTTATTTCTTTCTTTAAGTTTTAAACACAGCAAGGTTAATTATGAGAATAATTATAACAAAATAACTAGATTAAAATACAATTTTTTTAGGGGAAAAATTTTTATAGAAATCCTAGAGGCTGCAGAAAGGCCCCAGGAGATGCAAGTAGAGCTGTTAGGAGGCCTTAACTATGATGTCAATTTATTTGCGTCCAACTGTGTTTATTGAACAATGATTAAAAAAGGAAAAATGCCTACAAGATATTTACTGGGTATATAAATCAATACTCTTCACTACTGGAAAGCCAGCAGTATGTTGGTCATAAACCAGCAGATCCAAGGCATCCTGAACCCCAGGGTGACGGGAGGAGAGAGCGGCTTTCTTTTAACAAGCGATACCGGCACCCTGAGCCGGGCACTTGTAACAGTCACGGGAAGCATTTGATGGGCAGGGGGAGATGAAGCACTTCAGTATATGCCTGCCCAGGAAGAACCAAAGAATTCTCTAGTTTTGGCAAATGGCAATGAGAAACTGTAAAGACAGCAGACGCTGCCCTGGAAAGGAGATGACCAAAAGGTTCTATTAGGATTTCACTGACTAAGCTGACCATGGCAGCTGGGTACCTGAAGCACAGGGTGAGAGCATAAGAACCTCATTTCAGCTCTAAGGCAACTGGGTGTGTGCCATATAGAGAGGCTGTACAGAAGCTGTACTTATATCACCGCCTTTGTAAAAGCTTTAAATCAGCGTCGTTTGTGCTCAAGTCATCACTGATTTCAGAACCGGT
Source organism: Limnodromus scolopaceus (assembly GCA_028565335.1). Lineage (NCBI taxonomy): Eukaryota > Metazoa > Chordata > Aves > Charadriiformes > Scolopacidae > Limnodromus > Limnodromus scolopaceus. The sequence goes on from JAOXNO010000002.1 coordinate 6,008,536, forward strand.
TTGGTTTCAAATAATCCTTGATTATCCTTTGATAGCCCATTTGTAAACTGGAGTTTGGAGTAGAGTCTGCCATGCTGTGGAATGTCTACAGTCTGGTAAAAGTCTGCATAAATCGCAGCTGGCCATAGATTTAATTCACACGCACCCTATACAGACAGTAAACTCTCTGACTGGACAAAACTGGTCAAAGCCCTCCTGTAGCTAGAGCAGCACAGGATGACAACCCTAGCACTCGGCTAGTTACTGCACCTGTGGAAACAGCCCCTTCTGCTCTATTAGCTTATGCTTCAGCCCCACAATACATTTACTTTAATATTTTATTGTAACAGATACCTAAAATAACACACATCTAGCTGCATATCAGCTGTTCAGAAGCCTGGCTGCTGTAATCTCCTCCAAGACTCTTTTATCGAGGGGAAACAAGTCTTTTCTTACAATATACTATCCAATGTACTACTTACACCCAGTGTGATAATGGTACAGACAATCACTTCTCAATTAAATACTGTGTTTCATTTGATTTAAAGCATTGTATATGACAATTGAGTCTGACTGGAGACAGTAATTACAATTAAGCTATTCATAATGTCACTTGAATCTAAGCCCCAATTGTAGGACCCCAAGTGCAGGACATATTGTACGCTTCTCTGAATCTGGAGCATCTACTCAAGACACCCATGCTTTCAAAGAGTTCGAAGGAAAAACTGATGCCTTCTTATTTCATACCCCTGTGTGATATGTGTGGATGGTTAATGAAGTTCTTTGTGTGAGTTCTTAAGCAATAGGCTTCTTTTTTTTTAAAAAAAAATATATTAAAATTATTCTCTTATGAGAAAGAATTACTTTGAAGAAAGGTATTTGAAGATCCTCCCTGACTGCTATACTCTTCGTAAAGCTTAATTCAATCCAATGCTGTTACTGCTACTGGCGTTAGCAAAGAAAAATACATCACTGGAGCTAGATATGCCACTTGGGAGCTGTCTGCTGTAAAAGAAAAGTTGCAGTCTAGTAAAAGAGAAAGGCTGATCTTAAAGGCCTTAAAAGAAACAGAGACACACTCCAGAGGGAGTTAGGATTTAATGACAGTTCTGACAGTTTTGATGAGATTGTCTGAAATATTAGAATTTTTGTCAAATATTGCTCTGTTGCCAACCATATTCTATTGGATGAGTTTACTAAAGCTTAAGAATTTCTCTAAAGCATTAGCAAGAAATAATGACAACTGGGATAGCACCACAACTTGGGCTTTTCCAAAATGAAAACACTGAATATGAGGAAATACTTTCTGTCACATGAGGCTATAAAAAAGTAATGGAAAACCCAAATCTAGAGGCGTTAGTACCTAAGTAGAAAACAAGTCGGGATATTAATAGAGCAACTCTGTTAACATCATCTTAAACAAAAAGAAGGGCATGTGAACAAAAGTAGGTATGCTTTTATTTGAACAAGATGGGAGGGAGTTTATAGCTACGCAAACTATCTAAACTATCACTCCTCAGGAAAATTCTCAAAGTCTTTAGATTACTTGACCATTAGCCCTGCCTTCACTGCTATGTTACAACATCACAAATAACATCACTGAGCAGAACTTTTTCACCTAAAGTTCTTAACACTCCTCTGCAATTTCCATTTTACAGACAGAAGAAACAAATAACAATAAACAATCACTTCTCTAACAAGCCAGGAACCAACTACACTGAATTCAGCCTCCTAACACTATTTAATACATGACCCATCTGAGGAACAGCCCTGTCAGGTCAGGATGCAGCTGAGCTAAACTGGAAAGGAATATGCCATTTCTCGATAGCAAGTAGATGATGTATTCCCTCCTGCTGCCCTGGCAGGGCATGTTTGGAAAATGAGCGTGTGTCCACACGCAGACAGGCAGAGGAGCAGACGCACAGATACTACACTGCTGCAATGTACTTTTAGCAGCCTTTTCAGCTTCTCTGCTTTTCCCAGAACTATTTAGTCCTCTCCAATGCAGGTTTTGTAGGGTAAATAACAAAGCATTCTAAGAGATGAAGGCTAGCACACAGTTGAAGCCTTAGAGCACAAGTTTCTCTGAAAGCAGACGGCAACACAACCACCAGCTTAATGGATTCCACTGTGAGAACCTTGTGAATATTTCTGCTTGACCAGACTGCTTATGGATTAAGAAGAAATTACCCTACTCTGCTATTTCTAACAATCCTAATTCTATTGCTATTCTTCGACAATCTATACAGTCTTTAAAATACGTATAAAGATGACACAGTTCATTATTAAATACCTCACATTTTTAGCCTGGTAAATTATCTAGATGACACTTGGGTTTGGAGTGTCTTTTTTTGTGACTCGGTCTGATTGCTCTCTCTCACCAGCATGTTCACATAATTTTATTTTTACTGGATAATTGAATGATTAAGTTCTAAGGTGTATGGGATGCACCATAGTCTTTATCATACTAGAGAGAGAGAGGAACTGTGTTAAGCATGAATACATGCTACTATCATAAAAGACATTTGCACACAATGAATTAGGTTTAGAAAAGATACATTCAATGCTAGAGAAAGAAGTTTTTGCAGTGTTCATTGTATACTAGTTTGATACCTCAGGAAGAGTGTCTAGTGCTAAGTGATATATCTGAGAGTTTTTAAGTCTTGAGTTCATTATGGGATTTCTTGGCACTAGATGATTTATTTGATGAAATTTCACTAAGAATTTTTCTTCCTCCAGAATTCACCATCATGTCGCTCAGGAAAACATGCTGACATTAACTAGTGTTTAGATGACATTCAACAACTCAGTGCTTCAGTAGCAAATGCCGTCCTCCTTATAGAGACATGAAAAACAACAATCGTGTTCAATCTCTGACTTTCCAACACGAGTTGTCTGATGAATATTCTATGTACAGGGAAGGCAAACAGAAAAAAAAAAACCCAAGCAATTAGTATGTAAACTCTAATCATATAAATAAGGCTAATTATACAGACGGGAAATCTTTTCAGTTCAGTAAAATCAGATGCTAAACATTCCTCCCATTCATAGAAAAAGCCTTCATACCATGCAAACAAACAAGCGCATGAAAACCAGTGAGCTAATCAAGCTGATTCTTCTATAAAGAACCTCCTTGCTCTGTAAAGGAAGAGAAAATGTTAATTCTGGTTTTGTATACTGGAGACCCACACAGATGCTACTATAGCTGGGGCTTGTGCTTTGTAATGAAGGACATGGGAGAAGCAGAAGATAGTGTAATTGCAAATTGATGCTGTACTCTAGATGTAGCAGGCAGAGGCAGCAAAAGCAGCCGGCAGGCTGTTTCAGAGCTGTGCTGGCTGCACAGAACAGGGTATTTCAGGAAGACTGGGAGCCAAGTGGGCTCTTCAAGTTACATCTTCTGAAGGTCCCAAAATAAAAGCGTATGTTCCTATATACACAGGACCTGGATTACAGGTAGGGTTCAGCCCTGCGCTCTCCACCAGCTGACTACTCTAAAAACAATTCCCCACAGCATATCACGCTCATCAAGCAGCCAGCTTATGCCTTGAGTACTATCTTGTGTCCTCATCATATATCTAAAAGAAAAAAACGGTGTGATATAAGAATCATCTCCCTGCACCCATGTGCTGCATTGCCGAGCGCCCCCCAGAAGAAGGGACCATGCAAGTTTAGAAATTGCAATACTTCCATAAACAGATGTGATGCCAAACTGTTGTGTAAGAGGCCAAAGGAATAAGGAGCTAATATGACCACCTAATTGTTAAATTGAATATTAAATAACAAGATTTGTTAAAGGTCTTCTTACGTTGTCACATTTTTTCCATTTGTCAACTTACAGTGCATGTGTAGATATAAATTTTAACATTTGCTGTATGTCATTCAGTTATTTCTTTGGCTGTGACACCACAGCTGCATGTGTACAGAAGATCTGCTGGATAATTAGAGTGAAAAACTTGGATTCTACAAATTCTAGAGGAAAATATTTAATACTATGTAAAACCGCTTTTATATAATACTTGCATTCTAAGTGCACGTGCAGAATACCGCCAGTATTTCTTTTATGTAGCTTCCATATGATAAAATAGAAATGTTGATAACTGTCTCATTAAGGCAGCCAAAAAAAAGGTGTATGACTTGAATGCTTACTACATTTCTAGTATTTGTAAGAATGAAGCAGACCAATCCCACATAAAAACACGCTAATACCAAGGCAACCTCTTAGTTTTGAAAATCCCAATTCCTGCCTCCACCAAGTTTCAAGGCTTGTTTGATGTAATACCTTCCAACTTTGGCAAAAGTGCTCTAAGAGCAGTATAAATGACACTGGATTTCTAGAGAGGACTGACAGCTCCTGGAGTTATTGAGAGCTATTACTGAGCTGTGACAAGTCGTAGCTGTCACAGGAGGTTGTACAGAGGCACACTGGAAGTTAGACCACCCAGCACGGAAAACAGTAAGAGGTCTCATAAAATAGGACATGTGCACAGTCTGGTCACAGGTGAAAATTCGTTTTCATCAGGCAGTCAAATGAGCCAAGTAGACACTACCCAGATTTTCTAAATTTCCGCAGTGCATTGCCCCAGCTACTCTGCCTGGACCAAGTGCTCCGATGCATTTGATGCTTCACCAGATGGACTGAGACAGACAGCAACTGATAAGCTTGTTTTTCCATAACACTATACCCTTGCCCACAGCCTGACTGATGGACCAGGCAGATCCCACAGGATGTAACAAGCCTTTAAAATTGCTCTGAAAATGGACAGCCTTTCCTGGATGCTTGTCTGACAACATAAACACCTACCTAAGACAACATATTACTTGTTGTACAAGAGTCTCTGAGAGCATGAATCTGCAGAAAAAGCAACATGCTTTTCCTGACTGTTGGTGAGTGCTACTGGTCTCAGTGTGTCATCTCTGGTGAATTGTCCTTTCCTAACACACTGTGTGCAGGGCGGGCGGAGGCAACCAGAACTAACATCATCCACTCTGGTCCCTTCTCATGACTCATTTCACATCCGCTTTTCTTTCTTCAAGCAATTGTAGGACAAGATTAAAACTCTGATGTCAGGCTTCAGTCAGATCTTGATAACTCACAACAAAGAAAAAAAAGTATTGTTTGCAGATGCAAAACCACCTTTTTTTTTTTTTTTTGTTGAAGCATAAAGCACACCAATGAGATACACTGAGGCTGCCCTTCAGGGACACAGCTTGAACATCAGTATCAGAACAGTGCGGACATCCCCTTATCACCTTGTCTGTAGCTAATCACAGGAGATTTCTTCACTCTGGATCAAGTCTGCCAGACTTGATCTGCAGATCAAAGGACACTGCCTTGTCCTTTGGGCAGATTCAGATTTCCAGGGAAATCCACGTGGAGTCGAGCACTATTTAGTGTGAGCAAAGGTGACCAAAGTGTTATTTCTGTTCTCAATAGGGATTCATCCGATTGTTTACGGAGCTGAAAAGAGTAATGATAAAGGCTTATCTAGTATACAATAGTCAAGACTAATTCAGAAGACCTTCCACTTGACATAGCAGCACTTTTTCAGTCTACCTTACCCAAGCAATGACGCAAATCTATAAATGAACCAGCCTTAGAGCTCCTAACATCAGGTGAAAAACATGCAACACATTGCATAAGTCAGAATACTGATTCAATATTAATCCACACTGTGGTTCAAATTTGATAACCTTTTTTTTCCTGAAGAGTTAGCTTTGTACCATAGAATTTCTCCCAGATAGTGCCTTATCCTACCTTGCCATTGTATCATTATGCTTGACCTGGTATCATTTGCTGTTCTACAGTTGATGTGAAAACTTAGAACCTGTTTAGACCTTATATACCACATAGTGGGTGATTTGAACGAATTGGATCTTGTGCTGCACGCCAGACCACCTCAGTATGTTATGGTGCAGATGCCTAGTAAAATGATGGAAGCACAGCCTGTTCCCAGCCACTCTGACAGCTCTTCTGCATTCACTTGATACTGGAAGAGATGGTTGCTTTCTAATTGTAGACACTCATCTGTTGATTACGTACAAAGCCTTGAACCTGTCTGTAGACTACACCACAGTACTGTGAGACAGCTTTGCTTAAATGTACTAATAATTTACCAGGTATATTGCAGAGGTGACTAACGATTTCTTGCAACCTGCTGACACTTCTTTAGCCACACAATTAGCTCACCCAGCTGCCTTCATAGAAAATGATGGCATCCTGTTGGGCACTAGCAAGGAGCTGGCAGAACATCCATTTTGTTATGTACTGTTCTTGAGCAGCTTAATTTATGGGGCTGTTTTAGGTCAGTGCCACTTAGAGACATAAACGAAACTGTCAACAGTTTTTACCTGGGATTTTGCAAGAATCTGCTTTCACTTAGGAGATATGTCTTCTATCGGTTCTAATGATACTCTCTGCTACCCTCGCATTTCCTCACCCCAGCCTCTACCTGCTACTTGCTTATGATGATAAATATCACAAACCTAGGAACATGAAGTGACTGATTTTTTATTAGATTGCAAGCTGCATAAGTAAACTATATCCTTATGCATAGCTTTTTGTGGGCACTGCTGAGTGCACTTATATTAACAGGCACGTAAATGCCTTTTTGATGACTAGGTAATTTAAGGTCCACCGGGAGGTATACAATACATTATGAAAAAAAAAAATGAAAAAAAAAAATTGAACATTTTCAGAGTTTGGTGAAAGCAAAGACTTCTACAGCTGGGTTCTAATTGAAAGTTTTTAAAAGGTTAACTGTCAGCCTAGGCGGTAAATAACAGAAATGAAACAAGATGTTCATGTAGCCAACATCTGATTTGTTTACAACAAATAAAGGACTACATCCAGCTGAAATCATCTTCCTTCATTTGGTAATCTTGGCAAACATGTTTTCAAGAGTTGTTTTTTTTTTTCTTGGAATGGAAACATCTGAAAATTGTTTTGAAAAAGAGATATCTAGTAGAACCAGCTGGTCAGGTGTCATGGCGAGGGCACTAAGACTGCATCTGAGAGAACAGTTTAGTAGAAACTTGAATTTGCCTCCACTTTTCCCAAGAGAATTCTGTGGCCTCCAAGGTGAACCAGCTGATATGGGTTTCCACCTGCATGTACTCAGACTTCGTCCACTCTACTACATAAAGTAAACACTGTATGATACAGTAGAGCAAACTTCTAAAACCTGAATCTAATTATTTCACAGTGCTGGTCCGAGGAAGGAAAAGATGGGAAGGGAAGAAGTAAAGATCAAATGTTTTCAGTGCTCTACAGTGAGGAAAAAAAAATAAATCTTAGCAGAATACACAGGGTTGCATTCACAATGAACTGCTGCATTCAACACTTTCTCATAACTGCGTATCTGTGGTTAAGCCCTACACATCAGTGCAAAGTACCCAGTGAAACGTGTATCCTCTTGCAAGGCAGATCCTATCCTTGAGGATGGTCCTCAGGAATAAAAATGAAAAAAGCTATATCCTAATAGTCTATTCTCCATCCTTCATTCCTCAGAAATACCCTCACAAGCTGAATCCACAATAACATTGGCAGGAGATGTTTCTTCTGTCTCGTGCAGCCAGCAAAGTGGGGGGAAGAATTAATCTCTGCATCCTCAGCAACAGGCCAGGTACTTCTGGCAAAAGATGGTCGCTCAGTGCCCAGGCAGTCACAGACTGCTATGAATATCCCCCATCACTAATCTGATTGAAATGAGAATGCTGTAAAAAATAAAAGAGAAAAAACTGTTGTGTGCTATACGGCACAGAGCTGAATGAAGATCGGCCATCTGTTTGTACTGGATATTTCCCACTGGTTTAGAGACAAGCTACTCACTGGCAATATGTTCATCAATTCAAGAAGTCCCACAAATGCTCTTCCTTTATTCTTTATGACTCCACTGAAGAGAGCAAGTAGCACCATTTTCTACCCTGGAAAAAGTGAAGGGTGTTGGAATGCTGATAGCAATGGTCAAATGTTTCCGGATTCAAGGCTCCTACAGAAGCTTTGCCATTCCTCAACGTAAACAAGACATGCAATGGTTCACTGGGGAATTTTCCTAGGGCCCCCACAAGCTGCAACTCCAACTCTTAAACACAAAAATAAAGGTATTGCATCAAGCGTAGCACTTGTGAAGAAGGAAAACAATGCTGCTTAGTTGATCTAAAATTGTTTCAGCTGTCTGAGTCTTCCAACCTCTTGCAGCTCTTGTCATACTGCTCAACGCAGATAGTTGGTCCCTCTATCTGTAGAATACATATTTATAAATTATAGTGATTACCTGGCAGCAGTTTGGCTTGAATTTTGCCTAGTCTATCGGACAAGTTGCACCTTCTGTTTCAAATTACTGTTTTGTAATTTGCATAGAACTTTTATAGTCTTTTTGTTCCAAACCTGTATGGCATCTACAGCAGCAGCTTGATCAGTAGCCTAAACAGGAATATAACAATACTATCATCATCCACTTTCTGATATCAAATACACGAGCGTTGCCCACAAGACAAGATTCCACAGTGGATTTTCATTTTGATTTGTACCTCAAAAGAGAGGAAAGCTGGCTGGATTTCAGGCCCATCCTAATACTATGATCAAAAAGGGCGCAGAAGGGAGCTCATATTTAAGGTTCTTCTCATTTAGTGAAGCTGAACAGAACATGCTGACTTAAGAATTACAGTTGTCCAACAACTACATTTTTTTTCCTTATACATCAGCTTAGGCAGAAATAAGATGTTAAAAGAGGTCAGCGAAAGCATCAGTTGAAAGTTTTCACTAAAGAAAATAATAAAATAGAAAAGTCATAGTGAAGACTAGCTTTTTTATTTCTGATGTTGCTTTAAAAGGATTTTCTTGTCCTGTAGACATGCAGTCCAAAAGTTTCCAAAAGAATTTCCATCCTCCTGCTCTTTTGAAGCAGCCTCCAATACAATACTTGAGATGTGGATGAGGATGTAAAAAGTGCATTTGATCAGCACTGTAACTGCTGGTGTGACCTTATTTGGTCAGAGAAGCTTTAGGGATTTAAAATTCCTTACAAATTCCACCATCAAGAGATTTCCGTGACTCTTCTAACATAGCAGTGACATACTACGTATCATAACAAATGTATCAAAAGAATTTGAGAGAAAAAATAGTTAATGAAAAAGACATAAAGTCCCAGTATTGCTAAACCAGTAAAGCATATTTCAAGGCAATTTGGTGAAGGCAGCCAGGGATATGATATACTTTTCTTTTTGGGCGTAGCTTATTTGGGGAAATAAGGACAACAAATATTTTTGGGGGGGGAATAGGTGGTGTTTGCTTATAAATATCTGGATTACTAATTTTTACTCATTAGACGCTCTGTTGTTATTCTAATTTTACCTAGAAAAGTCCACTATGAATAGTAAGATAGATCTTGACCAGCACTATAATATTTCTTTTTATAGAGTTTTGTTTAAACAAACATTCCTGAACCTGCTTTTGGTTTTTGAACTACATACCTGAACATTTTACAGTTCTCATCAAGACGAGGCTTGAGAGTTTGCCTTGATTTCCCTAAATATCAATTCCTCCAATTTCCCTTTACCTTTTCATTTTTTCAAAAAAGAAATCTACACATGAAGATAGCCGGGAATATACGTACACATTGGTCCTTCTCATTTTCAAGGATAAAATTCCAGGAAAAAGGCTCAGTTGGAAGCTGCTTCCTGTGCTATCCAGATAGTGCCTCAGGATTCATGCTTTTCAGGAACAGCATGATGAAGTGAAATTAGCAGACCACATACTGTGTTATAAACCAGCTTCTCAGTCCCTATTACAATCTGTATGTTGCAGAGGAAAACCATTTATACTTATAATAGCTCTGCTATTATCGTGCAAGGATTCTCTTTCAATATATTCCATTTAGCATTCAACTGCATGCAATAATGACCTATACCTGGTCACTTCTATACCATCTTATGGTCCCCTTCTGATATTCTGCTCTTCCCCTTGTATTTTTCACTGTACCTCTCCAGAACGCTGCAAATTAAAACGTTACACCCCTTTTCAGCTTCATCAGGGGTTCAGAGTTTTATATCCTTTATGATCTGTGTCTGTTATTTTATTATCTCATATTTTTATGTGTGAAGCTTTGTTCAGGGAAAAAACTTTTCTCTCTCAACAGTTATTTGATGATTATTGCTTATATCTGTATGTTTTAAATGATTCCATTATCTCTGAAAACAATTTACAGTACTATAAAACTTGTGCATTTTGCAATTCATATAGAATATCTTTTGTTCTACCTCTGAATTTTTATGTTTTTATGTGATTAATATTTACATATAACATATCCTTCTCACGCTGCAATATAGCTCATTCTTCTGAGACTTACCTTTACATCTTCTGCAACTTTTACCCTTTTTTTTGTTGCTTCTTAGTAATCTGCTAGTAAAACATAGACATAGGCTATTGGCATACAGTGGAAGTAAATCTTGGTGCTACAACTCTGCGTCCGTAACACTGTGAACAAGTTTCATCGTTTATTCTGCATGTTTATAATAGTGTTCTCTAATTGTCATTACTTGAAGGTATATATGCTGAGGAGTGTTTATATACAATATTTTATTATTTCTAACTATCTTTTTATGTTATGATTTAAAAGTATTATATTTTGATATTGTACTTCCATAATTAAATGGAAAATTGCTATTGACTTCACTCAGGAAGATGTGAGGCTCCAGGGAGAAAGATTTATGCTCATAATTACTTTAAAACATAGGTATCACTGTTTTTTCTTCAATATAGAACAATAAAGGCTGATCATAACCCATGTCCATGGTAACAATTACTGTCTCTAGTGTGTGTATTTAAAACATGCAAAAAAGTTTCCTTAATTACCATTTTCAACATTTACAGGTTTACAGTTAAAAGCATTTTACTGCCACTTGAGTGTATGTTTTCATCATAAAAGCTGAAAAAGGTTGGCTAGTTATGTCACTTCTATCCCAACTGGAAATGGGTCTTGACTTTCTCCTTGGATGGTTATTTTTCTTTTGCCAAGCTCCCTCAAAACCCAAAAATTTTAATAACCATCCAGAAAACACACTAAAATGCTAACAATACCATACAATATAAATTACACCCATAATTTTTCTGTTCTTCCCTTGCGTACCTCACAAGCATCTCCAGCAGACTAGCCTATGAGACACTCTCATTCCACGGTAGGAAAGAGAGTATTTACTTGTTTTTCTGTGTGCAGAGTAATGGAAAGGCCAAATCATTGCAGTATCCGTGGTTTGCCAACAAGCCATGATGTCCATTTTGTATCAGTCTGAATAACTATGACTAAACACAGCTGAACTGCATTCCATTCTCTCTCTCTTCCTAACCTGGATTCCATCATATTCAGATCCTGGCCTCAGTTGTGTGTCTAAATCTTTCTAGAGTATTTCCCTGTGCCTTTTCCCAAAAGTTATATGCCAGTTATATCCCATAGATATTACACTATTTATCCTCCCCCTTGCGTCATCTCTTTTGAGATCATTGTTTACTCTTTAATTTCTAGGTGAATTGCAACTTAGCGTTCATTTCTGGGATAAACTGACTGCCTCTATGAACCAATGCCTCGAGACAACCTTACCACCTTCATTCCAGGGCCACCCCCTTTGGAAAAGTATTTATCCCAGTGCCTGTAGTATTTTTACCATATGCTTAACACAAGATCATGGTGAATTAGGATGCAGAAAATGCAGATAAAATAAAAAATAAAAACAACCACCCCAAACAAAACCAAAACCAACTTGAATTACCTTAAAACATCTGAATTCTGAGATGGCAGTCTGATGTATTATTTAATTCATGTCTCAATGCATTTTAAAAAGACAGATATTGTTATTGAGGTAGCTGCACTACAAGCATTCCTAGAAAATCAGCTCTGTGGGCCAAGACTTGGTCACCTCACTCTTCAGGCACATACAACTTGACCCCAAGCCTCTAAGCCTCCACCCCAATACTTCATCTCTGGGGTCACCTGCTGCTCTAGAGAGATGTCAGCTCACACTTAGGGCACAGTGGTATAATGATCTTTCACAGATAAGGAAAAAGTTATAAGCATGTACTAAAGCATATTTTTGGAACATTAACACTTTTTTGTGCTTTCCAGTTTTAAAAGTCAAGACTAGCAAATGAAGAAAGAAATGTGCACAGATGAAACATTTCACTTCATGACTTATTCTCAAGTGCCAGGCTGACAGAGGGAGGTGCAGTATAGAGGAATGACACAGAAAAGCCCTTGAAGGTAAATGCAAACAAAGATCTGTGTAAACAGATGCAGAAGAGAAGATGGAGTGTCAGAGCCCTCATCAGCATTTGGGTGATTTTCTCCCTCGACTTGAGTATATTTCCAGAATATCTATCCAAGAACACCCACCACAAAGCAGGGGGAAAAAAGCTTCTTTGTTTTTAAAGCAGATTTTTCTACTGTAAACAAGCCTAGTTCTTTATAGTGAATTTAATTTCATTCCTGTGTTAGGATTTAGAAAGGAAAACATTGCCTCCATTAGGCTTTTGGGTAGTTTATTTTCTAGCCCATTTGGCCATCAATTAAAATTAAACTGCCAGGCTGTGTTTTTCTATATAGTAAAAAAGTCCCTTCAAAAACTGACTCCGGTCTTCCTTGTAATCCTCAAACATGTACATAAGGAGAAAATCATCAAAGTGTTTGCAAATCAGATCATAGCCTGGAAATCTGAAAAGCAATATATGCTGTTGTCTACAAGGATGGAGAAGCAGCAGAACTGCTACAATCCCAGATGGCACTAGAATTAAATGAATCAAAAGGAACTAAATTATTTTTAGTTTACGTTAAGATGGAGCTGAACAACAAAGGAAAAATGCTACAAGGAACTGTGAAGTGGGGTGGAAAAGGGACAACTCAAACTTAGAAGTTTTCCATAACATAATCACAGAAGGAGAAAATCAGGAACATGGTTGATTTGTTTTTTCTTTTTTACGAATTCGGTTTTTTACGAATAAATTTGTGTTCTTTTCATATTTGAGTTGAAGTATTTGATTTTTTTTTTCATTTGTAATTTTTGTTAATAATATATTGAAAGCCATAAGAGAACAAAGAGGACATCTGATTCAAGTCAGCAAGGAAGCTAGACTTCCTGACAGAAGGAATGATTGAACGGAAAACCATCATGAGAAAAAAAAAATGAAGAGAGATCCTCTTCTCTCTGCAAGACCCTATGTTTTCTGTAACCTCAAACTCAAGTCAGAAAGGTGTGCAATTAATTCTGGCAGCACTGGAAAAGTTAGTCTTACCATTACGATTACCATGAGAAGAGAGTTCATCTTCAGAGCAGAAATACCTTGATGTCCAGCTTTAATGCTCAACGTGTTTCTAACAGAACAGTGATCGTTACATAGCACTAAGAAACAAAGAAATATGTACTTTGCTCTGAACAGGTGAAAGAGTTGTAGAAATTTAGGCTCAGATTCTTATCTCAAATCAAACAAATTCACAGAAACTCGTAAAGTTGCTCAAGTGTAAGCAGATAAGGTCACAGGTGTAGACATATGATGTATGAGACATTTGCAGCCTTGCTGAGTGATGTTATCAGTTATGAACTGAATCTCAGACTTGATAATCAGGTAAAACTCCCATTAGTTTCAGTGGTAGTTTTGCCCTGGTGAGACTAAATCAGGACTGCCAGTTTGGGCAGTTCTTTACACTTGCCAGATATCCCCAATAGCCCTGACAACAGATATGCAGACAACAATGAGAAACTATTATCTGCCAATCTATCTATCAAATCTCTCTCTTTGCTCCTGGCAATTTTCACTGAATTTCACTGAATTTTTAGAGTTGGAAGGGACCATAGAGATCATCTAGTCCAACTCCCCTGCTGAAGCGGGATTGCCTAGAGCTAGAGCATGTTACTCAGGACGGCATCCATGAGCATGCAATGCATGCAATGTCCATGCATTGTACATACAAAGATCTGTGCCATATCAAAAGCTGAAACTGTAGGTGCAAATGTAAATATATTGAATGTAGCAAGAAAAAATGTGGGACTGAAGTAGCAAGGACATGCTTCCATACCATAGCTAACACATTAGAGACTTAGACACACATTTTCATTGAAATTGTAGACCTGCACAGTATTTGTTCTGCTGCAGATTTCAAGAATTTTAATTCCTCTTATTACAGATTCGCTATGATACTACTGCCCTTAACTCACAACTGGCTATAGTTATAGTAGGGGAGTACAGAGTCCAAACTTTGTTTCTTATCATGGAAATACCAGAAATGCTACTTCCAGCTCTAAATATCCCAGGCACTGTAAGAATCAACTACAAGCAATTAGAGTTCAATTATGAAATAAGCATAAAAAAGGCATAATTGTTCTCTTGTGAGTACTATCAGGAATATAGATCCGTAATACTATGCAAAAATGATTGGCAGCAGTTCCTTCTTTTTAGAAAGCATCAGGATAGCATGTATCTCTCTTCCCTACAGCACCACGGCCTCTTCTGTACTGAAAACTGAAAACATGCCTTCGACTATGGGGTACCAGACTGCAGCCTCAAGTTAAATCCACAGATAAAGGGAAATAAAAACCAACAGCCTGAGTCATGACCTGATGGGTGCAATGAGCACAGAAACCCAGCCAATCTCTCACAATCACATGTAGCCTCTCCTACAGACATATTTAAAACTATATGGGTAAGATGTATGCTTACTGTTTCTGTTCCTGAAATGAAGTCTGCATTATACAGAAAGTATGAATAGACTGTTGTAGCACTTCAGCTTGAAAATAAATTAATGGCTCTGCACCTTTGGTTTTCCATCTCCAAGGTTACCACTCGTGTTTTCCATGAATGCTGTATACTTAATTTCCTTCTTGTTTACTTGTTTTATGTATATAGAAATAGATAGTAAAAAAAAAAAAAACAACCAACAACCGCATTACAGATAGTTGCCATTTACAAATGAGGACAGCAGGTTAGGTGCCAGTGACAAATTTGCCAAGTATCTTCCTTCTCAGCACAATCTGTGCAAAGGGCTCAGAAAGCTACATGGCACATGACAGCTGATGTTTATAGCTCTAATTAGAGCTCCAGATCACAAACTCTGCCAATGCCAGTTTTTCACACGCAACCTGGAAGAACAAAAGTGGCAAGAAACGTTTGGGGAAAGCAAAAAGGCAAAGAAGATTTCCATTATTAGAAACATATAAAATCCACAAATATCAACAGTTAGCACGAAGTGAGCTACAGGACAGCCCCTAACTTTGGAAGCTCCTTGGGACAAAGCCTGTCTTTCTGATAGGGTTGCAGGGTGTGCTGCAAAAAGGATCTTAGTCTCAGGACTGAAGCTATTTGGGGCCATCAAAAAGAAGCAAGGGTTGCTATAAGAATTTTGAACGTGATAAACGAAAAGCTTGCGTTTACACTGATAGTATTAAATAAGGCTTCCAAAGCTCTATTACTTTCCTCCTGACTGGATGAAACCCGCACCTTGGTAATATAAATATATTAGATCCCTAGAGATCTTTTGCAGTGATGGCTTGAACATTTTTTGAACCAGACAGACATGCACTTGCTCTGCCCATGTGTTTAAACTACAACTAATGAGGCCTGCAATTCCATTGATTTCAACTGAACTACGGGTTTTTTAACATACAGGCTGAAAGTCTAGCCATTTGGCATGAGGAACAGAGACCACACAAAGGAGACAGGTTTCAGATCTCAAGATACACCCATCCGTTCTAGAGAGCGCCCTGTGGGACAACATGAGCATTTGCAGTAGCAGATGCTAGATTCAGAAGAGGGTTGTTTGCAAAATCGCTATTAATATCAAGTCTGCTGTCTGTATTAATAATTTCTTATCTATCAGAACTATGAAGTGGGGAAACTGTGAACAAATGTTTCAACAGATAAGTACAAACATATTTTTTATAACATATGACTCATAAAATGATATAAATACTCTTGAAAACATTGTGATTTGAAGTGAGAACACTTAAGGAAGAAGAAAGGTATTAGTTAAGGAATGTGATATGACTGAGAGGAGCCTGGTGGGAAGAGAGACTGGAAGAAAAAGGCAAGACTACAATCATCGTGTTCCCAAGTGTACTGAAAAACAGATGAGGCAACTGAAGAGAAACTTTGTGCTAAATAGAACTTGGTATACCTTATTTTTGTAATACACAATGTAACCCTTTGCTTTGCTGGATCCCATCTGTTCTCATCTCCGAGAGTGCTCTCAGGTGACTCTGAGGTGCCATAAAGCACATAGGTAAATAAATCCACAAAAAAATGTGCACGTAGTTTTCAGGTACATGCCACTTTGGGCAGGCTAACTAGTCCTGGCGATTTGGACTTATTTTCCACTGAACTGAAATGTTATGAGGACTCGCACACATCAGGCTTGCACGAGTTATTTTCCGTATTCACAGCAGAACCCTTCTGAGGGGAGCAAGCCAGCAGGGCAACAGCTTGTCACCACCAGTGACTGTCATACCCTATAGTGGCAGGTCTCCAAAATCCCTAACTGAACTCCCATCTTTTCAAAGAAAGGACGAGTGTTACCAAGCTGAAAGTTCATATCCGTCATAATCCTCACTCTAAAACTCACCAGGTAAATGTTGCTGAAACTTCCCTTTACCTACCGGAGAATATTTTTTCAGAATCCAATACCATAAATTCTACGTATGCTATCAATCAAATCAAGCACCAGAAAAAAAAAAAAATTAAAAAAAAAAGCTTTACACAAAGGTGCAGGAGAGAGGAAATCTGACATAGCTATTCTTTAAAATGAAGAAAAATGATACATGAAGATGGAGAATTCAGGGGAAAGATGACCAAGGAACTCCATTTTTTTGAAATATGGGGAAAGTCTCTGAGTGTAATACCTTTCTCATCAAGCATCAAAAAATAAGTCTAAGAACTTATGCAAAAGACATTATATCCATGGTCTATATAGATAAAACAGATGTACAACTATAGTGTTAAGGATTCATCTTAAACTAGGCTACCCTACTTCATACATAATATGTAAGACAAGTAGGTTTTCTTAATAACTCTTTTATTATGAATAACAATAATCCATGTGCATTTGTTATTGCAGATATTGGTTACCATAGTAATAAACCAGGCTGTAGAAGTACAACTAAAATGCTATCAAACAGTAGTATAACTAAAAAAGCAAAAATTCAGGTACTTATTTTTTGTTGAGTATTTACTAACTTTCATGTTATCGTTTTTGTATTTTATTCACAAGAACATCCATGAAAACCAAAGGATTTGCAAATCAAC
Organism: Limnodromus scolopaceus; assembly: GCA_028565335.1. NCBI lineage: Eukaryota > Metazoa > Chordata > Aves > Charadriiformes > Scolopacidae > Limnodromus > Limnodromus scolopaceus. The sequence goes on from JAOXNO010000002.1 coordinate 6,025,796, forward strand.
ATCTATATTTAAACCAAATGTAATAGCATGAGAATTTTTAAAATGCTTGCATCAGTCTCAAAGGCAATAAAGCAGGTATGCTGCTCTAAACATCCCCAAGTGGTTTTGATTAACTTATGCATGCTTAAGAAATACACATACACTCACATACTTCACTGACTGGGAATCAGGGGTGACTGATTTCAAAGAGAAAGGAAGGAATATATCCTGCTTTCAGTCTGGAGGAATGATTTGATCATTAGGGGTGTAGAACATCTCTCTTATGAGGAAAGTCTGAGGGACTTGGGTCTTTTTAGTCTAGAGAAGAGAAGACTGAGGGGGGGGGATCTGATCAACACCTACAAATACTTAAAAGGGTGGGTGTCGAGAATGGGACCAGTCTTTTTTCAGTGGTGCCCAGTGACAGGACAAGAGGCAACAGGCACAAACTTGTACATAAGAAGTTCCATTTAAACATAAGGAGGAACTACTCTACTTTGAGGGTGGCAGAGCCCTGGAACAGGCTGCCCAGGGAGGTGGTGGAGTCTCCTTCTCTGGAGACATTCAAAA
>JAOXNO010000002.1:6026444-6076018 GCA_028565335.1 Limnodromus scolopaceus
GTGGCAGAGCCCTGGAACAGGCTGCCCAGGGAGGTGGTGGAGTCTCCTTCTCTGGAGACATTCAAAACCCACCTGGATGTGTTCCTGTGCAACCTGCTCGGGCAGGGGGTTGGACTAGATGCTCTCCAGAGGTCCTTTCCAACCCCATAGAATTCTGTGATTCTGTGAATGCACAGACTCTTTCTTCAGCTTTTTTTACAGTAATTGTGTTTTTTGTTAAGCTTTACTGTTTTTTCCCCTTCCCTTTCTAAAGTCTCATATGCTACAGTATATACATCCAGGACTAATAAAACACTTATTGATACCCAGAGGATACACAGGCAGGTAAGTATAACAGCAGTGCTATTAAAATGCCCCTACTTGGCATGAAATTCCATGACAAAAATTTCAGTTCTGGAGAATTAAATGAAAAACAGAGGAAAACCAAGCAGATGACTGGTAGTCCTGAGAAGTACCTAATGGCTTTCATGTTGATTTTATCATATTGTTTTGGCAATTGCATGTGCTCTGTGAATCTAAGATATTGACAAAATATCTCCCTCATCATGGAAAGATCACAAAATTGAACCAGGACGCTCCATATCATTCTAGGAAGCAGAGTGGTCATGAACCTTCATGTAAAACTCTTTCAGTGTGGAAATTGCTGTATTATAGGATATGTGATCATCTTAAGGAAAAAAAAGAATAACCACAGTTTTGTCTGACTGATGTCTCAGGTTCAGACAAAAGATTCAGCATTCCTTCTCACCAACATGGTGGTGTATATCTCAGTTGAAAGAACTTCTCATAATTGTCTCCTCATGGATTTGTCCTCCTCCTCCAAGGGCAACCTCTATAATCCATGGCTGATTTGCTCAGATGTGCGAACTCACTGCAATTATTGGTATTTCTGTGCTTAATGTTACCAGAGGCTGAAAAAATAAGCTATAATAGAATGATACTGCAGAGCAGAATCTATATTTTATGCTATTGGGATGCTTAGAATTTAACAGAACATATATTATTTCTTCTATTTACTCATCTATGCTGCATTCAATGTTACATAGAACATAATTTCTATTTCTCATCAATTGGATTCACTTAATACTGCACTGTTTAATTTGAAATTACATGCAGCTAAGAAAAATTAGATGGGCACATGAGATAGGTTACTTATTTTCTAGCAGTATGAATTACTTCCTTACACATACACACACACTCTCTTAAATTTCCAATTATCCAAAGGAAAACTTTAAACTAAGTAAAGTATACTCTAAAAACAGCAGGGACAGATTTTTTACTCTTCGGAAAGCCAATTTCAAATGAGAATCACAACTACAGAACAAAGAATTCCAAATAGCAAAATCTCTCCCCACACAAAGCAATGTTACTTCACAATGTTCTTATTATGTTTAGATACCCAGAGATCCTCATTTCGCTTTATGATTATTCCCTCAAAAACATTCATTATGCATGAGATTGACTTTAGAAAGATGGGTTCATATATACAGCAAGCGTCTGCTTGTGTAACTGGCTTATCTTTGAATAACTGCTTAATAATTTAACTAAACTTTTGCAATCACATAGCCCATAATTCATTTCAAAATTTTATGCATCAAAAACTTCTTCTTGCCCCTTGCTTGGCTCAAATACAACGTCCTTGCGTGACAGAAAAGGGTGCTTTACTACATCAGTTTGGGGACACATTTACAACCGAAGGAAATCAGTCTTCCAATACTGAGAATATATCACTGCCATCACTTCTCCTAGAGTTAAGTGTAGGTTTTAAAATGCAATGACTAAGAAATTTTCCTAAACTCATTGTGTGCAGGTTTTGTCCTCCTCAAACACAAAAGGCAATACCTCTGCCCTTCTCCCCCTTTTTTAATAAAAAAAGCCATGAAATTACAGCTGTAAATACTAGTTTTTCATACAGGTAGTTGATACTTCCTACAGCATGTTAGGAAAATAATTGCACTGAATTATAAAAAAAAAAAAAGTGAAAAGAAGGTGAAAAAGAAACTGAACAACTATTTTCATTACATACAGAATTCATTTTAAAACATGGACCTAACCTTATTAACACTGTAATTGGCATAAAGAACGTAATTTTTCTTCTGCTTTGACAACACTTGGCATAAATCTATTTATTAACCCCCCCAACTACATCAATAAACTGTTGATTTTATTAAACTAAATAAATCAGTTCCAGGAAATAAAGAAAAATTCAAAACCTAACATCAAACTAACTATGCAAATAATATATCCATACAAATAATAGACGCTTTAGTTTCTTGCCCAAACTAGAAAGTTTACAATAAAGTAAAGGGTTTTGTTATCTGTTTTACCAAGAAAAACAAAAACTAATCGACTCCTCCTGAGTCATATCAACATCTTAAATAAAAAGAATGAGAGGGCTAACCTTGTCTGGAGGCAACTATGTGGTTGGTATTTCAAGGCGTGCACCCAAGACCCGGGTTACAGAGCTTAGTGCCCTTCGCTACTCACAAACCTTCAGACTCCCACTTGCCCTGCCCCGGGGCACGGGCTGGGCGTGCTGGTGTATGAGGGCAAGGGGATCTCAAGGCAATGGCAATCACAGCAGGACATTCTGTCTCTCACAAGCGCATCCTCACTATCCCAAGCCTACAGAACTGTTCTTCATCTGTCTCATTCGTACACTTTTTGCTTTAGTAAACACATGTATTGTTACAGGAAAATGCCTTGGGGATACAGCACTGCTTCTGCTGCAGGGCCAAATATTCTGTTCTCCCACTTTTTATGAGACAAATGCCTTTCAGTTTGGCAAGACGAGCACTGCCCAGACGCGTACAGCATTCAGTCACATTCTTAACATTTGACAGGACTATACTAGACACAGATAGATGCTGAACTAGCCCCATAGTTTGTAGAAACTAATGTGGTAACAGTTCATTGTTATTCAACACAATTATAACTCACTATTTTCAAACACTTAGAAGTCACATCATTTTTCATACTTGTAAAACTCCCAGGTTTTCTATTCTTTGTATTGATGACTAAAATTTTAATATATATAAAATAAAATATAACTAATTTTCTTAAGTCAGGAAACTGTCAGCCTTTACAGTTAAAAGTTGATCTGATACAGTTAATAAATCCAGATTCAACCAACTAAATAGGTTAATTCTATATAGATCTATTTCTACCTAGTATCTACTAGAGATACCAGCGCATCACCTCCATCCAGTATATACACTGAAGATGTTCAAACTCATTGTTTATCAGAAACTGAGTGGCAGCCCCTCGGGAAGCAGGCCAGAAACCAGGCTGCACAACATTTGCGCTTTTCTGAGTTGATATTCACAATGTGAATAGCAAAGGGAATAACCAGGTGATACAGAAATTTCTCAGGATGCTCTAAAGAACCCTATTCAGGCTAGAGAGGAAGGCAAAAGCCCAAAACACATTTTGATACAAAGCTACTTATTGGTCACCTGAAGAAAAAAAAACCAAACCCTATGTGTGTCTTACTGCTCCATTAGCAGCAAAAGGCTGAATGAGGCAATTGTGGGCCTGCTGGTGAATGAAGTGGGTGACTTAGGGACAGTAGACACAGATGAAGTGTTTCCTCCTAAGAGGTTTCTATACTTAGTCAAATGGTTCAAAGGGAAGACAAACTATCAGCAATGTATGAGGACTGACATAGAAATTACTTAGAGATTATCCTTACAAGTCATTGGGATCCAACAAGTTGCAACTGAGGGTGTTGAGAAAACTGAGTGTGTCCTTGAAAGGCCATTCTGTGTCATCTTTTGAAGTGAATGGAAACCAGGAAAGGTACCCAACAACTGGAGCAAGTACCTTAAAAAAAAATGTCAAAAGGTTGATGTGGAGAACTATAGGCCAGACAACCTCTCCTAAGTCACCCCAAAAACTGTGGAGTGAGTCTTCTTTGAACACATTTTTGGGCACATAAAGGAGAATAAGGTGATTGGGAACAGTTAGCATAGATTTATTGAGGATAAATCATGCCTAACTAACCTGATTTCCTTCTATGATAGAATGACCACATTTGTGGATGATCACAGAGCAATAGATATCATTTACTTTGACAAGGCTTTCAACACCATCTCCCACATTATTCTTTTTAAGCCATTACAGTCTGGAAGGATGACTTGGAAAAAATGCCTGGATGATCGGGCTCAGAGGGTGATGGTAAATAGGCTGTACTCTATTCGATGCGTGAGACAAGTGAAGCACTGCAGGGATCAATCCCGACACCTGTCCTCTTTAACATCTTTATCAATGCCATGCAAGAGGTGGCAGACTGCATACTTTTCAAATTTGCAGATAACACCAGTGAGGGCAACAGTCAATAGGCTTGAGGGCAAGGCTGCCACCAAGAAGAACCATATAGGCTGGAGGAATGGGCCTTTCTCCCCCTCCATGAGGAAAGCCCAGCAGTGCACCAGGTTGCCCAGAGACGCTGTGATACTTTATCTTTAGCACCCTGGTCTGACACCAGAGACAACTGCTTTAAGCAGGAAGCTGGACTAGAGACTTCTGAGGTCTCTTCCAACCTGAACTATGCTGTGATCCTATCTTGCCTGCAACCTTTAGCAAACTGAAATGGTAAGAGTATTTCATTAGCTGACTCAGGTTATAAGAACAAAAACACATTCAGCCGTCTTCACATACAGAGGAGAGAAAACTTCAGGCTACATTTTGAGCAAGCAGAGCTGTCCTGTTCTCTGAAGAAGTTCCGAACAGGCACAATTTGCTTTAGGGAAGAAACCCCAAAGAAACTTAAAATCAACAAGAAACTTAATGTTGACCACATCACAAGATACAGTAGCGAATTATTTCCCTGTACATGTGTCAAAAGAACACCAACCAATACTCCTCTTTATGCTGTAATAAAACACTAATTAAATGAGAGCTATATGGGACTGGAAAATGTCACCTTTTTAAACTGGAATGAGTAAAATAACTTCCCCCTCGCCCCTGTACAAATGTCCTTTGTCTACCAGTTACCACCTTGTGACTTAAATTCACATCTATTGTAAAGAGTCTATTGAATCACACAATGTAAATTCAGAATAGAAAAAGTAAATACTTTTTTATTCTCTTAGTCCACCATAATATTCTTCTTTTACCTAATCATCCTCTACTTTAATAATATTCTCTCCCTACTCTATCTCCTGTTTCACTCTCCTTCCTCAAACCTTTTATTGTATGTATGAGAAGAAACCTACTCCTGACAGTCTCTTTTCCACTCTTTTTTAATGGTACAAAGTGCCAACAGACTCTTAATGTCACACAGTTTTCACATGACTATAACGTTCTGAATCTGTCTCTCTCCACGCTGACATTTCCTGTGTAGCAAAATGTTATTTAAAAGTTTGGTCCAAGTCTCTTTGGATTTATCAGTTACATAATACTCGGAGGAAATAACCTAATACCTTGTGGTAGGGAAAAAACCCCTCAAACGTGGGGTTTTTCTTGGTGCTGAAAAGAACAGATACTTGTCTTTTCATCTGACAAGTAAAAAGAGCTCTTAACATCTTTGTTACTGCTTGTGGGAAAGGAGAGAGTAAATTGACAGTCACATCTAACAAGCGTCATTGAAAATTTAAGTATATGGCAGTCAAAATGATCTAAAAATAACTGAAGTACTTCAATAATTTTCTAGTAAATTATGAAAAATTGATATCAACTTGCAAAATCATTTCTAATATTTAAACCTATTTTCTAGCACTTATGACCAGGGGAAAAAATGTTACAAAGAGTAAATAAGCAATTTTACTAGAATTAGGCCAGACACAAAAATAGCCAATGTTTGGTTTTGATCTCTTTTTTCTAAATTTAAATAATAGTTTCAATAAAATCAGAAAAATGCTGAAAAGCAACTGCAGATTTATGGTCTGTGATATAACTATGCACAAAAAATTAATTAGTCAACTTAAACTGTCTACTAAAAACCATGCTCACTTCTGTTTGAAGAGAGAGTATCAAAATTAAAATTAAGCATTTATAAAATGGAGAAAATGAGGACAACATGAAAATTTTATGCAAATTGTAGACAACCAATAATTCAAACTTTCTATGCTGTTTCCAAAATCCAGCCAGAAATAAAGCCGGTGGTCTGAACAGTGTATGCTTAGTTGCAAACGATTTGAATATATAAAATATTTACCCATAATTGGAGTCTTCTGAGTCCACTACCATAATTTACTCCTTTATCATCACCTGAAGGGCTTCCTACAAGGTTAGTAATGCAGTTTCTTGCCGAAGGGTGACTATGGCTTCAGGGATTCTGGCTCTTAGCACCAATGATAAAAAAGGAGTCTCTTGCAGCAAGAGCTTTGTTCATGCAGATAGGTTGTGGTCCTAATTTGAATCTTTCTTCTACCTAATGAAGGTCAGTCAACAACTACTGATTATCAGTCACTCATTCGTTATGCATTACACTCAGGCCTGCCTAATCAGAGACTGAATAAAAGGACAGACACTTACCCAATGTTTAACAATGCCTCAGCACTATTTTAGCAAGTCCTTAAAATACAGGGAAGATTTTTTAATTAGAATTTTGAAGTATTATTAATATATCTGAATTGTAGTTGTTACTGATTTGATAATTTTTTTGAACTAGTGTTAACAACACTGCCAGTGATTTAACATCAGGGATCCATTTGCTTTATATCAGCAAAGCATTTAAGAACATAGTTAGCTTTGAGTTAAAAAAAAAATCTACTTAATTTACTACTGAATCAGGTGTTACAAATTTAAACAAAAAACTAAGAGTTTGACCTGAAAAATTTAATGTCAATTTTTGACTGATAGCCTTTCAAGCACCATACCCAGATATTGAGCTTAACGTTTGAAATGTGCGGCATTAGCATCTCTGATTTTACTTTATAAAACAGCAAGTATCAAATTAGTTAAAAGAAAAATTACCAATAGATCAGCTCAGGGTGTAAGTGTTCAACAGGCTTGGAAGCTAGTGGTAAATGAGCAAGGCTATACTTCTTTCAGAAGTAAAACTCACCTGCAGAGTACTGAGAGGGGGGCAGCCTATGCTATTATACAAAGTATTTGTTCTCTTTCACTGGGAATTCCTTTGCTGGAATACTGCATCAAAAAAAAAAAAAACCAACACCTCAATAAACTGAAGGCCATGGAGAGCTACAGGCTGTCTAGAAAAGGGTAAATGAAGAGAGATTGGAAGAGCTGGAACTATTTAGTTCCAAGAGGGATATAAAAGACAGTAAGATTTGTTTTGAAATACGGCTTCTTTATAAAAAGATCTCACTTTTGAGCCTTATTATATTTTAAAGTCTTTTACTTAGACATGAATATTTGAATAAAGACAATTTAAAGTAGATACGTTAAAAGTTCTAATTATATCACAAACACTTTTTAATAATTTAGGTATGATCTGAAATGGAATGTGCTCTAAATATTATAATCCAAATTTAGTGTAATTTTTCCTGCACCCTGAGTGACAGATTTTTATCAACTATATGAATCATCTTTATTACTTTCCAAAAAAAAGCATGCCCTATAAAGTTCCAATTATTTTATAATATAAGCAGAAATTAATCTCTTCCTCTCTCTTTCTGCTACGTAAAGTTTCTATTTTGACACCTTATATATTTGTATTACTGAACCAATTTCAATAAAGAACAAGAATTACAACAGGGAAAAAGAGAAACCTGTGACACCTGAAAAAAGTGAAGTTGAGTACAGCTTACCTGACAGGCAGAAAATGGGCAGAGACAACTGAATCATATAATTTTTAAAGTCATCAAGAGCAGTCAAAGACTGGATTGTCCAATAAAAAGGTCTGTAAAGATATTGATTACATCTGGGACTGGAACATCTCCTCGGTGCAGTTCACTGTAAAAATAACGTACTAAAAGGAACGCCTGGGCCTAAGGATCCATTGAACTGTTTAGGACAAGAAATTCCCTACTTGCTCAGATCTGTGGCACATCTAGCTTTCTGGTTTCATCAAAATATTAGCAGCTAATGAACACATTTGTCTTTCCTCATTGATTCAGACATGCCTACTTACTTCTTACAAGTGACTTATTTCATCTGTCAGAGAAATACTCTAATTCAGAGCCTTTTATAGAAAAAAAAATTCTTAGTGTCACACCATCGGGATAGTTCCCACTCTAAGGTAATTTAGAAAACATAAGCCAAGATTTGTGCCTCACAGATAGCAAGATATCATCAAAAGTAAGAAAGGACTGTCCATAACCACCTGCTGTAAGACATTATATAATTCAAACCTCCATAAGCACCTAGCAAAATGGAGAAAAATCAGTACTTAGTGTTGAAAGATTCCACAGAAAAATCTTCCTACTTGTTTAAAATATAATTCAGAATTTGGTCTTCAAGTTATGGGTTTGCCAGAACATTGAGAACATTAAGATCTTGTCTCATAAATTCATATTTCTGTGCCAACAGCATTTAATCATCAGAAATAGACAAACTGCTAAATCTAAACTATTTTAAATATCACTGAGATGTCAATTCCTAATAATACTATTAGAGTTCATTAATGTAGGAGCTACCTATGCAAAGTGGGCTTAAGATTTTTTAAGATTCTTCCTAAAATCAAGACCTGGATTGAATTCTTACCAGGCAGAGTAACTGTTGATTCAGTGCTGTCCATGGCAATCACAGTCTGGCTCTAGCCTGTCATCCACAAGATAGCAAAGTTTAACTGCATTGCAGTATCTAGAAATCCACTCATGCTTTCCTGAGCTGTCATTTAATGGAACCATGCTCTTCTCTGAAGAAACCAACATCTCCAGGTAACTGTGAGGGATACTTTGATGTTTCACTCCTCTCAATTCAGGTTAGCTTTGCAGACAGACAGCTGATTTAGGCATCCGGCAAGATGCCTAGGGTTGAACAGTGAAATACTTCGTGTTGCATTTAGTCTTCACATAAACTAACGCTGAGATCATAACTGCCTTCCTGAGCATGGCAAATGACGCTACAAATGCCTACGGTATCAGCATAGTGTACTATGTGTACACTTCAGAAAAGCAAAAAGACACTTTAAGACTCATTAAAATGTTCCCTAATCATGGACGAGCATTAAAATGGATGGTAATTCCTTGCCTTAATTTGTTCCAACCCATTCAGTATGTTTCCTATATACTTCAGAATGCTTTGCCTCGCCAGTTTTGAATGTGCTGTATATTTTTACACACAGAAATACTCCACCTATGAGTGAATGACACATGCTTTCAAGTACCATCCTTAGTTTTTACTCTGGAGTGATAACTTAGCATAGTAAACTAATAAAAATTTGAATTAGTCTTAATACTGTGCTGTGAATACTTTTTCTTGTGTATTCTCCCTTCCCAGGCTTACCCTGGATTGCTATATGCGACTTACCTTTGACAACCTTTTTTGTCATCTACATCTACAGTGATAAATACAGTTAACTTTGAAGTCATCCTCAAGTACCAAAAGGTCAACCATCTCCACTGCAAATCCTTTACGGACAGGATTCTAAGACAAGAAACTTGCTGAGTTCATGGACAGGAGCCCAAAGCTACTCTTCTCAACCTTCCTTCTCTCAACCTACACCCTCAGATTCTTTTTGCAATAGATCTGTGAGAAACAATCGTAAAATTTCAATTTCTCTCTTTCACTTTCTTTTTCTACCTACCATAAAAACAGACAATCCCAAAAGAACAGTCAAGTAGTAAACAGCACAATCTGTGTAACAGTTCAGTTTCATAAGGAAAATTTCAGTATGTTACATGTTTTTATAACGTTAGGAAAGGGTAGTTCACATGGTTCAGCTCAGGCAACCTTCAGTTTAACCTGAAATGGAAATACAGATGGAAAGAGAGACTAACTCACTAAATTGTATAAACACTTCACTGTATCCTAATGGCACTGTGTGGTTGTTTCTTTCCAGTACTTTCAATCTGAAAATCATACACATTACTCTCTCAAAGTGTTTTAATTCCTCTCAACAACTTCTCTTCTTAAAGTTCTATGGAGATTACACAGTGGTATTTTGAAAACTGTCATGTCCTCATTGTACCCTCAATTTTTTATTCATACAATTACTGCAACAACACTCAGCAGGGCACGTGTACGTGCATAGCCCTGATCTGTAACTAGCAGTTAGTCTTGGAACAGTCTCATATGCTTATGGACAAGCATATGTCTCATATGCTTTTATAAGTATTATGAAGAGAAGCTTTGAGGGATTTGTTTTCTCCTTAATAGCAATTAACTAATTTCAAGTATAGTATCTAAATGTTACCAGTTTTTATTCTGATTATTTTGTCTAGAATCTCTAGATAAAGTAGAGTTATGACATTAGGAAGCAAAATTATTTTCACTGTATTTGCATTAAGTTATACAATAATATTTTCCTAAAAATGATTACTAAATTTTGCCAATGATCTTGATTATTAATCTACCTCTGTTCAACACAACCACTCTTTGACATTTTAGAATTTAAAGTGCTGCTCTTAATTTTCATTGCTTGTGAAAAAACTTCTATAACACATGTTCTTTCAATGTATTTAATCTATCCATGTTATAAAATTATAAGCCTTAGCTCACCAGTGTGATGTTCTTTAAATATTAACACATTTCATCACTTGCTTAGTTAATTTCCCTTTATATGGGTTAAACTACTAATAAAAACATTCTCTTTACTTCAAAATCAATTTCAATTACAAAATTTTGATGGTGAGCCCTCCTACACATGCAGAACTTGCATTGGTGAGAGCCAGGATGTTATCCTGAACTACTTTCATAAATCATTACAGAGAATTATTGTAACTTTATATTTCTAAATATAAAATTAATTTTTAATTTGTTTTAAAGTTTAATGAAATTTGAGGTTTGTCTTTCTCTGGATTAGTCAGTTAACAATTGAAAGATAATTAAATCTAGTTGCCTTTATAAAAACATTTTTAATAATTAGCTGTCTTTGCTTTGACATTTTTAGTTATTCCTGGCACTAAACAATTTGAACAGTTTTGAAAACAAACCCTCTACCTCCCTGTTCTAAAATGACCCAGTAGCGGGCAACTGAAAAACTCGGGGGTCGGGGTGGGATGGTGACCAAAACAGCTGTTTAAATGCAACCAGTAAATTCCACCAAAAGCAGAGACACCCGAGACTAAAGAATGACTTCAGTTGATGCACTGTTTAAAAAGAAACTTGCAGTTGTAAATCATTTATAGGCATTCTAGAGAAAATCTAGTAGTTCCCTCTGCTACCAGTGACTCTGCTGCTTGGTACTGAGGAATCCACAGCATATTCAGTGGTCTCTCAGAAAATTCCTAAGTCCTGCCCAGGCAGAGAAGCTCCCAATGTTTCATGCACATCTGTAAGAGTTATGGCTTAATAAAGAATTTCATGATTAGGAAAGTCATGAGCTCCTTGGGATAGTTAATATAGTTCACAAGAAAGTCATTCCAAAAGAGGTCAGGAAAAATCCATACCAGAGATTTTAAAACCTTCTAACCACCAACATTTAAAAAGATACTGCCATTTTACATGTAGTTACCTTCTGGACAGTGAAGAGGAAAAGCTATTTCCCTCTCTTCAGGCTGGATTGTTTCACTGGGTTACAGCCCACAGTGACACAGCAACTGGTGTCTCAAATGAGACTCAACCATGCACTAGTTACTACAAACAGTCTTCACAGTCTTACACATGCATTTACTTTCACTGCTCCAAAATTATTAAGATTTAGCTAGAAAAAATAATTTTATCCCATTCAATGTTCCATCAGATGGTTTATACATAGTAACCAGTATAATGATCAGCATTTGCTGATTATTGATGGTTGTCAACTGTGCACATTGAAATGACTCTGAATTCTCAGACAGTAGTACAATAAAACCTCCAGCTTCCCTGGAAATATTTCTGCTACATAAATCTCAGGAAACCATCTGATGCCACAGAAGAGCAAACAGGATCACATCTATGCACGGAATGACAGATACTCTGCTTCCTACTGTCCATTCCCTTCTCCAAATGTTAGTACGTCCAGACTGACGTGGGCATGAGTCTGTCAGAAAAAATCCTGGATCTTTCCACTGTACCAGATTTTGAAGATAAACATCTTGGTAAATAGCATAGGTCATACCCAATACTCCTGGCATTTTCTGTACTCTTCTAAGTATATCAAGATTTATGGGGATAATAAGGCCAGCTCAACGTAAATAGTACCAAAAGGCAAAAAACTGATACTGATACTGTTTTAATAGAGTTACTCTAATAATAACTTGGCAAAGACATCTAATTTCATGCTTCCCAGATGGCATTTTCGTAGTATCTCGGTAGCCAAAACCCCCACAGCTACAGTTTGCCCAGTGGCAGATGTCTGCTTCACACAATGATAGTACATGGCAGGAGACAACAGTTCCTGATCCAGAAAACTTCTAGCGTAAGGGTGTTTCAGTTGTATGTGGCTTCACTATTTGCTATTACATGGTTTTGATGCATTCCCATGTTCGTGTTCAGGGTAGATCAGATGTCTGTGCTCGCTATATGTCAGACTGCCCGATGCAGTCTTTCATGCTGGCTGGAGGGTTGTTTTTTCTCAACCCTTTCCAAGTTTCTTTTTGGGGACAGTTTATTACCCATTTCAATCTCATTAAGCATTTACCTCATTACTTCAGTTAACAAGTTACATTTAACTAAGCACAATTAAAAACAGCTAGGAAAGCACTATCAGTTAAACAGTTAAATCCCCAGGCAACATTCCCAGTGAAGTCCACAGGATTTGGGCCATACTATGACCATTACAATACCCTGCTTATTATCACCAGGTGCTACGCAAACAAAGACTAAAAAAACCCTTTAAAACCTGATCTTTGCGATCTCTAGACCTCTCACTTTAAAATGTGGTATCAAGAACTGGTATAAGGTATGAGACAACAGATAGAAACAGACCAACAGGGAAGTACAACGCAACACTGTACTGATACCCAGAACTGCAGACAACACCCCCAGAACTTCAGCAGCCTCATCACAGTCATATTGTTTTATGGCCACCATCAAGGACACATAAAGAGCAGCTCCTCCTGAGAGTGACGAGTAGCAGGGCAGAGGGGAGAAAGGTGCATCTTCAAAATGGAACATGTAGGGGGAGCTGGCACGAAAGTTTTAATGAGGCAAAAAATATAACTCATACTGACACAATAAAAACACCAAGAGAAGTGGCTGGACCGAAGCATTGAGGCAGAAAAAAATGAGCTAAGCAGCAGTAACCTGTGCGGGCACTAGAGACACAAGCCCAAATTTGTCAAAAACTTACAGATAGTTTAAGAAATCGTTTCCTTTACAGCAACAGAATTCCGCTGTGAAAGCTCTGTGTCTATATACACTGCACAGCTACCATTTCTATGCACTGAGACTGTGCTTTGGTTCAAGGACATAAAAAGAATGACATAAACAGATGACACCTTTGCTTCCTTCATGGAATCATGAACTCACAGGTTCTGCAGGTTCAGTATGTCTCAGCTGCAGCCATGTTCTTCACTATTCTGCCTCAAGGAGAAATCAAACAATACAAGAGGTACCCATGCACTTCAAAGCACAAAAAGGTCATTCCCTGTTTTAAATGATAGGGAAGTCAAGTTTGCACCACTATTATGCAAGAAAAAGAAAGCTTCATGCTGAAAACAGAAAACTAATACGTTCTCTCTCTAAACTCCACTTGCAGCATTAATAGGCACAGGAAGGTACAGCACAAAACCATCTTACATAGCTCTGCTGTTACTGGGTTGAACATTTCTTTCCACTAAGTAAAAAAGCAGCAGAATCAGAGACACAGTGATGCTCGCGCTCCAAAAAGCATCATTTTTCCATTTCCTTTCCAAAAAGGAAACCTGCCTTTCCCTACTATGGGGATTTCAAAACAATGTATGTAATGCATTACAATGCATGTAACCAGGAATGCTCTTGGGGAAGAAGATGACGCTTTGCTTGTGCAAATCAAATTTAACTATCTTCAGAGCCCTCTAACTAATTGTAATTCCTAAAACTCTGTTTCTTTTGAAAAGAACATCCACAGTTGCCCAGTCTGACACTTCCTTAAATGCACACTACTACCTAGCACGCTGCAGTGCTCACCTGGGGTAGCACCAGGAGACAAAGGACTTATCCCAAGGACACAAAGAGGACGGATTTCCTCTTTTGTTTGTTTCTAAAGATGAGCATGCTTTGCAAGTGCTCCAGGCATACAGATGTGACATACTCCTCCTGCTGATCATTTCAAACAACAAAAAAAGTTGGCAATGAAAGCGTGGAGACAATTTTCCATTCATCCAATCACTACTACTCTCTTCTTCCTACTTCTGACACTTCTCCACATCCCCTCAGCCTATAACATCACTTTAGAAAGCGCTGACTCAGCAGTAATACTGAATTGGGTGTGTACATTTCCTACTACCCCTTTTTCCATCAGCCTAGTTTTGTGGGTACATCATCTTGAATAGGTTCAGGAATCAACCGAGGATCACATTTTCTCTACCATGTCTCAATCCACCTCTCAGCTACAGAACATAAAACTCCTCTCTAGGCTGAAGAATCAATTTAGTCATTTTGCTACCTCCATCTGTACCACTTCTAGTTTTACTACATCTTTCTGATGTAGTTTCACCAGAACTGTGCATGTTAGTCAATGTATGTGTATCATGGGGAAGTGTGGTGACACAATGGCATTTTTTCTTCTGTTTTGTATTCCCACCATAATAATCTTTAATATTTCTATTTATTGCAATCATTACTGAGCACAATTCTGGCCTTTTCTCTGAATTATCAATTATAAACTTATTTATTAGTGCTTATGTTCAAATCAAAAACAAGCACTACCAAGGTATTATTCTCTCCTGTGTATTATTTTGCATTTTAGTTACATTCAATTTCATTCAACATTTTATCACCCAGTCACTCAGTATCTTATGTTTGCATTCATGTCCTCCTCATTATTATCTTGAATAACTTGATCTCATAAGTAGACTTTGTCATCACACTGTTTATCTCCTGACCATTTATTTTGATCCCTGACTGGTTGTTCATTCCTTCAGCAAATACACAGTGGCTAAGTTTCTTTAAAAATACTGGCAAGGGACCTTGTCAAATGCATTTTTGAAAGTCCAAATTGATTATATATCAGCAGGCTTTAAATTATCCACCTGCTTAGCTACTCCTTCAGAGAACTGCAATGGATTTGTGAGCGTTAACTTTCCTTCAGAACTGTGCTGACTTCTTCCCAAAATACCGTATTCATCTGTGTCTGTTCATTCTGTCTCTTATTATGGTTTCTACCTTTTTTTCCCCCACAACAGGCATTAGACTCATCCCATTAGTGCTCTGACTTTCCTCTGGAATCCTTTTAAAAATGTGATTGAACATGCAACCCTCTTCATTGTCAGGTATACAAAGGCAGCAGTTTCACCGGAGAAACTCTTCAGAAATTCTGGGTGATAACATCTGCTCCTGGTAATTTCTTATCACATACTATAGCATTTGTGTGGCACTCTCAGTGACCAGAATTTCTCTTTGAGGACTAACAACTCACATGATCCCTTTAAATACACTTCCAGTATGGGTATCTCCCTAATCTCCGTAGAGCTGATGTGTAAAAAAACGTCTTCTCCCATGCCTTTACATTAGGCTTCATAGTCCTGTTTGGTTTTGTTTTTTTCTTTAACAGCTTTTTTTATACCATTTTCAAGTGTTTTGGGGTTTTGTTTATTTTGTTGTTGTTGCTGTTTGTTTGGGTTTTTGGCCTACTACACTGTACTTGCATTTTACAGAGGTGAAGAAAACTCTAGGTAGGAAGAGACCACTGCACATAATCTAGTTCAACCTGCTCTCACAGCAGAACCTAAATTAGGTTAGTTTATCATCCTCTCTTTTTCTCTGTTTTCTAGTACTTTAACTTTTTTTAAGGTTATTGCCTTATTTCTAACATCCTCCTTTACCCTGTCACTTGGCTAGGCTGACTTTCATTGTAGGCTTTTCCTGGATTTTCCTAAAGTCTTTTTTCATTGTTGATTGACATTTGCTCTGAGCCACCCACGTGTTGACCGAAAGAGACAACACACATGATACATCAGCTCATTCTGACAGCATCACGTCGTGGACATTGCCTGTCTCAATCCACTGCGGTCATTCCTGTGATCTTCTTGTCGGAACACCACGTGCTACATCTCATCTCTCTTTGGGAAAGGGTAGTATTATGAATTATTATTCTTCATTACTGCACATTTATCCGGTAAGTCAACCTTGTAGACCTGCAAGGGCATCTATGGGGCCTTAATTATTGAGTTTTGCAGCAACAGACTGCCATTACAGGTGGACAGTACAACTCCTGTGACCTCAGGCCTCACATGCAGTATTTTGTTTCGTACAGCCAGGCTTTTTACTTCTGCAAAACTCTGGCATAAATTTCTAGAGCTATACGTTTCCCAGTTCTCAGCTTTCTGCTAAATGAAATGTTATCTGATGACAGCCTGCATTTCACTGCTGCTATCCTGTAATTAAGAAAGCTAAACATAGATCAGATACTGTTTCTCAAGGTTTTTCGTTCATTAGATGCTTTATTATTCTAACCTCGTTTTCCATTAGCATATTGAATAGAGTAATGGATACATATTGCCACCTATTTAAAGCCAAACTACATTGCAATGTGCTTTAACTCAAGTTCATAACTAAGTAATTTCTTTTGGCTTTATAATAAATTTTCGAGTCAATTTGTTATTGAAAAAGTTACTCTTTTCTTGGAAGACACCTGTATTTTCTGGTCAGCTTAGCATTTGTCCTGTGATTCAATGAATGGTGTCCTCACTAGACAGAGAAATGGAACAAATCCTTGAAACTAGTACAAGGAAAACTTCTAGTAGTTCAGGATATTGATGTTTAGTTTTTATTAGAAGCTGTAACCTTTTAAGTCAGTTTATATCATACCTATGAAGAGGCTGTAGCAATGCCCCTATGAAGGCCTGTATAAACATTTCCGTTTCACGATAATTGCCTTAGTGGCACGTAAGGAATAATTCTATACTATCAGTACCCTTTTGTAAACTGTTTTAAAAAAAAAATAATACCATCCTATATACATTGCACAGCTTATGTACGTGAGTAGCTGGTTTGTGATACACGTTTCCTTATACTGCAACATTATAAAGAATTTGTACATTTCCTTCTTACATAGAATCATCATTACAGGGTTTTACAACAGCTCCCAATGGAGTCAACAGAAAAATCCTTAGCAGCTCTAGAGGCAGTTAGATAATAAAGCTGACCCTGCTGCAAGCAACGATATTCGTCTTTAAATGGTTTGAGCTGGTGATTAAATAACAGCTGCAAACAACATTTTTCATTTCACTACTGTGACCAACTTTTATGCAAAAGTTCCGCAATATTATATGATTTCCTTTATTCCTGTTCTCTTTTATATATTTCAATATGTTTCATACCATCAAGGACGCCTTTCAATGTAACTGTGATTACAGCCGCTGATTGGTTTGCAGCCAACACTGTGGATGATTTTCTGTGTTGCAATTTGAAAACACACAACATAAAACTTCATACCCTCAGGCAGTTAAGGAGCTACGCGAGCAACGGCAGCTCTGGACCATCTCTGATGCGGCCAGTTACGAAAACTGCAAAAAGCCAGGTGCAATATGATGAGTGTACGGCTACTCCCCACCGCCCTGTCCAGGCTCAGGAGAGCTCTGCCCCATGCCTCCGTGCTTTGGCACCCATGTCATGTCCCTGACATGTGCCTGGGGGACACGCAAAGCCTCTTAGGAAACGGTCTGTGATTGCCTGCAATAGCAGCAACATGTAGGAAAGCCTCCTCAGGAAGATTATGGAGTCCTTTTTGGGCCTCCACATGGCGCTCCCAGCATTTTGAATAGTACAACGAGGCTGGTGTGGGCACAAAGACTGAATGAAATTAGGTTTTTGTTTTTTAAAAGAATTAGTTTCCAAATCCTACATTTGCTTCCTAATTCAGGTGGATTTTTCAGTCCCACAAAAAAGGAGGAGGAAAAAAATATTGAATTATTTTGATTATTCAAAACCCAAATATAACTTCAGAAGTGTTAACTTGTTTGTTGAGAGAAAACAGAAACAGAATTTGAAAAGGCAAAATGATTAAAAAATTGACATCAAATTAACATTCCTCATTTCTCTTAGTCCAGCAATACAAATCTCATGTTATGTTGGCTTCATCTCAATCACTCCCTCCTTTCTTTTCACTTTCAACACCCCTTCCCCCCAAATCCCAGCTTTTAGGTTTTCCAGTGGGGCAAAATACCCATTATTCAGCCAGCCTGAGAGGGAGAATCCAACATAAGCCATTGCTTCTCCTTTGAGTCTTTCAAAATCAATTATATTTTTAAAGAAATTAGAGTACAACCAGCATGCCAAACGCAATTTAATTTGGGACATTTTACTCTGAGGCAGCGCTATGAAGCATCTCAAAGTTCAAAAAATGACTGTGTTTTGTTTCATTCAACCAAACAGCAAGCAGGTTTATTATACATAATTTCCTTTTGTAGACATGCTCCTTTTTTTGCCTCTTAGAGATGTACTTTTGTTGGTAACATTTCTTGGTGAATAAAGGAGGTTTCTATGATTAAGTCTATTAATTAATGCTACAGCATCACACTCACAAAAAAAAAAAATAAAAAAAAAATCAAAAAAAGGCAAAGCACAAACCCTAAACAACAACAGAATAAAAAAAATCCCACCCCAACTTCACAAAAACCTTTATTCTGATACTGCCTTTGCCAAGAAAACACCCTTGACAGACTCTATGGCCTTCAGTAGCGTAAGTGGATGTAGTTTCAGGGTTGTGTATTGCACCCCTGTAGTAACAAGAAGATATGTAGCTGTCCTCCTTGGCGTCTTCCATGGTGTTGATTTTTACTGGTGGTTACAATACTTCTATGTTTTTTCAGTATGACTCTCTGTGGTTACAACTCCTTAGCTCAGCAGCCTACAATTCACAATCTACTGTAACTTCTATCTTACTCCAACACTAAGTCCCATTTTAGACCTGAGAGCACTCTCTCTTCCTTTACTTCCAGGTTGTCAGCAGGTCCCTGTTGAGCAGGTGCTCTGAGCTAAGTCCTACTTGTGCAGCATGGAAGGCAGGCAGGATTGAGGTAGCAAGAAAAATCCTCTGCTAAAGCTTCTTTTAGTACCAAAGATCTAAACCCCCACTTTTTCACAAGGAAAGTAACATGAAGGTCTGATGAGTTCAATGTCAAATTTGAGATCTAGCATCGGGCCAGTATGTCAGGGAAGACAAAAGTCTCTCCCCGCCCCTGCCCCTCTCCAGCACACAGCAGTACCAGTCTGCCTCCTGGGATGGCCTCCCTCCCCAGCACAGACTGGACTCTGTTTGCTAAGGGGTTCCCACAATGGAGCTCTGTCCTCTCCCTAAGAGCCAGGCCCTTCAGAGGGGCCAGAAACCACCAAACAACCAAGAAAGCAACCTTGAGATCCTCAGACAAGCATTTACAAAGCTGGCAAGCCACACAGAGCTCAACTCCATCAGGAAAGTAACGCTCCAAAGAGATCACAAGGGCTCACACTCAAATATAAACATATGTGTGCATATACACAGGCACACACATATACATATATATTTTTTTTTAAGTGCTTGCAAAACAGTATGGTAAAAACATTCTCCACCATGCAAAACCAGGGACAAGCCCCTTCTCCCACCCACAAATATGAGAGGTTGTACTCTGCCAGGAGGAACAGCAGGACAGAAGCTCTTCCATCAAAGCTACAGGATTTAGGGCTTTTTGGTTTGCTGGTTTTAGTCCCACAGCAAGCACTGAAATCCACTACAAATATCAGTGCAAACGTAAAAAATATCTCCTGTATGAGCATGTCTTAGAACATGAGAAACTCCTCTTGAAAAAAAGGGGAAAATACAGCTACACTGTTCTTACAACCTCCCGGCCCTTGGTGCTGTTGCCCACAGTCCAGAGCAGTGAGCCAGGCAGGGCCGGGCTTAGCCCAGCGCTCCCAGCCTCCCCCCGTCAGGCAACCTACGCTCGCTTGCTGTTTTTTCTTGCCAAAGGGAAAAACCAAAGGTTTTCTTGAAGGTCGCTACTGAAAAGCATTCTAGTTCTGTGGGGCTGCGTTAATGATTAGTTTTTCCAACTCAATTGTTAAACTGCTCCACAACCCAAACAGCGTTTCATCGTGACTGGAAAAGTCTTTCTTTGTAATTTTCTCAGCAAACCACAAGGACTGAGAATATATTTCCATATAAAATAAATAAATTGGCCTGGAACAAGTTGTTTCACTTAACTTGAAAATTACTAAGCCTTTTTTAAACAGCTTTGAATAGATTTTCATAATATTCAAAATGAACACTTTAAAACCGGAAAAGATTTCTTTAGCAAACTCTCCCACAAATTAGATGGCAAACACACATTTTTAAGTGCCCGACCGTGCATTTTAGTCTCATAGTTGAACGTGGAAAAAGCCCCTGCACATCTAATAAGAAGAGATTCTTAAACACTTCCTGGCATACATCCCTCCTTTGATATTAGAATAACATGAAAGACATAGGGTTTATTCAGAAGTTAGGAAGATGGGGGGTTTTTTAAGGACACTGTAGGAAGACAGTGGGAGTAGGGAATACGATTTCCTGTACAGGGTCTAAAACAGGTGTCTCCAAAATAGGGTATGCACACCCCAAGGGATGGGCAAGGTGATCCACTGGGATGCGGGAAGAGCTTTTTTTGGTACCATCAATAAATAAAATAAATATTTTTAATAGTGTTTATTTCAGCATTATTTCATCTTTTTTCAACTTCTGTTTTTGCAGATGTTTTATAATATATATAATACATCAGTACAGTAGTACTAAAGATAAATAAATGTAAATTTATTGAGGGTCTGTGCTCAAACATTTTTTTAACTAATAGGGGTGTGCAATCAGAAAGAGTTTGGAGGCCACGGATCTAAACATGATGTTAAATCAATAAATTCAATCTCATTATAATGATTGCCTTCAGTATTACACAACTCTTCCAGAAAATAAGAAGTGAAGACCTAGAGATCACCAAATATGAAAACTGAAGAACTGAAGTTGTTTGGTGTGTTCTTGTATATATATGTACAGCAGAATAATTCTGCCACAAAAGGGGAGACTGTATCCAGTTCGGAAATACATGATCACCCACATGACAGCATTAGACCCTGTAGAAAGTGCCCTTTACAAAACGTAGGAAGTCACATTCTTTTTTCCCTTACAGGCATAGTATGCTGAGCAACAACTTGATGTGCTGTAATTTGACTTCTCTAAATGTCAAGAATGGTAACTTCCCTCTCGCCACCCCCCCCCCCCCAACTAGCTACCTTAATAAATTGCTCCTAGATTTACTGAAGGTCTGAACTGAATGAGCACAGCTGAAGAGTAGCACTTACAGCATCCATACCTCAGAGTACAAATGTAAATCCACCCATGACTGCCTTGCTCAGTAACTTCTGTAATCGATCTACATTCCATTTTTACTCAGCTTTTTATGAAGACAAAAGATATTCCATGCTTTCAAGTATATTTGCTTGAGTAAGACCTATGATTTTGACTTTCTATTAATACAATAAACTTTAACATTCGCCGACTCCATAATCATTCTTTCAGTAAGCTTGGAAGGTCAGTAGTGAGAACACAGGCTTTTCTTCCTGGGAACAGTAGTATGGCCAGTGAGGAACAAAGGTAAAACATAATTTTAGCATTTCTAATGGGGTTAATACAAATTTCAGTTTCTTCTCAAAGACATCAGTCATGTACAGCCACTTTCAGTTACACTACTGAGTGCAGCAGCTTAGCTGTTTGTCATAGCACCTTATGTCATCTTCTTAGTAAGGCAAAATATTTAATTGTTATCCTTGAAAGTGCCCATAAGGCAGTTTTGGTGGCTAATACCACACTTTCAGCTAGAGACCATCTTATGAAATTATTTTTTTAATATTAACTTCCAGTACTGTGAAGGATAAGGAGATGATAAAAACAGGTTATAAAACAGAGCCCTTCTCTTATTGCCTTCTGTTTGTTTTAAACAGACTTATATTTTCTGTACCCTGTCATCACACTCATTTTCTAAAGGGTAATTATAAAAATCCTTTTAAAGAAAATCAATTTCTTGGACTCCTGTATGACTGCTGCTGACATCTGATGTGATTTGACTTTCTGTGTGTCACAAGTTATAATTTCTCCCACTAGACCCTTCAATAAATTTCTTGAGAATGCCTTCAAGCTCTAATTCATACATATATACCTTGATCATTAGCTCCTGTTTCTATAACAAGCCTAATAGGAAGCATTATGAAATGTATTGTAAAAATTCAGTGTCCCATGCAGAAATTCAGTTGAGCAATCTGAATAGATTGCTTGAGTGCATACCTCTGATTTATGTTTTCATTATATAGAAATCAGCTTTAAAATTACTAAAAAAGCTTCCATCCATACATCCCAAATCTGCTGAAGTGTGTACAAACCTACCACACGGTGGTTTTGTCTGAAATCACGTGAGGTACTGATTGACTCGATGGGACTATTGTAGTAATCAATAACTTCAGCAATTATTGAGCTGCTGCATTCATTCTATACATAGGAGGGATACAAACCCGTAGAAACATGTTTTTGTCAAATAATCCTTGAATACTTGAACCTACCCTTGCCTTTAATTTCTACAGGAACAGTAAGTTCTGCTTTTAATATGCCACACCTGGTTGAACATATACAGCTGGTGCAAAATTTAGGCTGTTCATCCCTGCAGAGTAACCAGGATCTCGGGTTTTTAGCCAGGTCCATTTCTGTGTAACTTGGTCACTGGCAGGGGCTCTGCAGAGCCACCCCATGACAGCAGCGCACAGTTATTTCAGACCTCCGCAGTCAACACACAACACTCACAGGCAAAGCCCCCACAATCAGGGAAATGTGAGGGTACCAGTGGCTGCCAGACCCTTCCCAAGAAAGAAAGATAAGGCAGCAAAACAATCATACTGATCGTTCAATGACTGGCTGATAAAAATAGAATCCTCTTCTATTTCTCATCCAGCAATCTGACTGCTAGAGCATAACCTGCTTTACAGTAAGTGTCTAGAGATTGCACAGCAAACAAGCATTTACAGATAATTTCTATTCGGGCAAATTCTAGTTTCCAGATCACTTCTTATTTGAACATGATATTAGCAGGCAGAGAGACAGCTTTATTTTAGCACTACTGACCTAACAAGGTCCTCACAAACAGAAAGAGAAAAATTATGGCCTCATGTCACATCCAGGTGGCAGTTATATGCCTGAGCGTGACCTACAGAACGATGACCCTGAAAAACCAATTGCTCAAGATCCTCTGGGAACTGACTGGTAGGGGGTAGAAGGTGTATTGCAGCATCTCTGACACAGCCTAGGTTCAAGTAAAACTGCTTGGTCCTTAGAGATGTAGTGGTTTTGTGTTAGCTCTTGATCACAAAATGTTTTTTTCCTTCCCTCCTCTCCTCTGGTGGCATGTAAATTACATGCAAGAATAACATTCTGCATTAAGCTCCTGTGACCGACTCTTACAAGGCCATTTTATTTATAAAAAAGGGTGGTCCCCAAAGCCCACACCTTTCTTTGTAAAGAATTTATGAACTACCTTTAAGCACCATTGACAGCCTGATACATGGGTCACTTGCAAATCAGTTTTTCTTGCTGAATTATTACACTATTAACTCTACAGCTTTCTCAGCTTTACAAAGTGCACTTCTGCAGTGTGTGTGAAGGATGAATAGCCTCAATAAATTCCATTATACAAAGGAACAATGAGGATAGCATATTGCTGACTTTAGGATAATGAAAGCAACACTGGATTTCAGATTGTTTTGATGTGATTAGCATTGTGTTCTCATTTCTCTAGGTGAATGATTTTTAAGGCTCTCATTTTCTAGAGGCACGTATGGATTTCAGGACATGAGACAGAATATTATTATTAAAGTATTATTGTTACAGGAACGTCTATATGAACCACCTGATAAAAGGTCTCATTGTGCTTTAGGTTTGATAAGTACCTAATGACGCAAGGCACCCTCTGCCTCTGACAGCTTACTTAAAGCACACTAAGAGCAGGCAGAAGGAAGCGTCGGAGCCCAATTTAGTACATGGGGAACTGCCACGGGTCCTGTCTTTGCCAAAATTTAACCACTTGCCTGTGACCACTTGCCACACAATGTGGCAAGATCAAGAATGTCACATTTCTTGACAGTAGTCTACTCTAGACTGCATGGGCCAATCTCAGACCTATGTATCATAAATGATACCTCCAATATTAGCTGTTTGAGAAGTTACTGCTGTTAAATTTTCTATCTACAGCTTTAGGACTTCACACTACAGGGGATGCAAGTTACCAAATCACTGCTACTAAATAAAGCTTGAGTAAGTAAAGGTCTCAAATATGAAGCCTTTCATTTCTCTAAGTACCTATTTGAGTTTAGTTCTCATGGTGTCAAGGGTTGCTTGGTTAACATTTCTTCGTTAACACTATGTTGAAAATAAAAAAAATTAGCACAAAAATTACTGTTTTACTATGAGTCTCAGCAGAAACAACAATCAGAGAAATTTCATATCCATAACCTATAGTCTCACAATCATTTTAAACCTTTTTAAGTTTAGGTTTGTTCACAAAGATTGTTAAGCTACAATCATGGAAATCTTTCCACAAACATAAGCTGCTCCTACTCTTTGATTAACACAACTGAAATTCCTCATGTTAACAAGCTCTGTAATTGTCTGAGACACACATGTCCTCAGCAACATAGAGAAGCAAAACTCTACATAAATCAAGCAAGCTTTTTTTCCTAAAGGCTGGAAATTAAGAAACAGAATGCAATACTTGAAAAACATCAGGAACCATGTGACAGGGTTCACACTGTAAAAGTAAAAAGCCAGGAAAAGCTTAGTCCCCAGGGAAAAAACCTGAAACATGAAAGGGATTTTCCTTGTAAACCTCTTTTCTCAAGATCTGCCCTATGACTAACCAGCCATAATCACCATATAAGCATTCAAGGCAAATAAGAAAAGAAGGATATAATTGCTTATAAAAGATCTTAAGGGTTATCATCAAATAAGATACTTAGTATCCAAACATCTGACTGAAAAGTGAAGGAAAAAAGGTATCTTTTCACTTATCCCTGCTAACAGCCAAATCATCTGCATATGCAGGAAATTCTGAAAGTCAGTTTGGGGCGTTACAATTACATGTTGTCCTGTTTTCTCCTTTTCACTGTTGTGTTCTCTTTTCAGCAGAGTAAAAACTGTATATTGACAAGTTTTAAGGAGAAAGAAAAGCCATTTTAAGAGAAGAATAGGTGCACCAACATTGCGGGCATTGTGCTTTGTATGTTTTCTGCAGTACCAGCAGGAGCACGTTTCAGCCCTTCATCTGCTGTGGACAGCACACAAACCCCCGGGGTTTGGTCACCCAAGCCACCTCTTACAGCTTGCAGTGATCTAGAGGCCAGCTGTCAGCAATGAGGAGATCCCCCTGCCTCCACAAACACAATCTCCTCCTACTTCTTAGTACTTCAGTGATGCTTGGTGAAGCCTGCGCCAAGCCAATGAATCTTGTTACGTTCACAGAAGACTATTCACTTGTTTCTTTTTCTCTTGCCAGGTATAAGTGGCTCAGAGAAGGAATCAAGTAGGGCTGGAGCCAGCACAAAGGACAGAGGGAGGAACGGGGAGCCAGCACCACCAAGGGATGTGTGTGCGTTGGGTGGAATAGGAAGCGGGATGTTGCTTTTGGATAGGAGTGAGGTGCTAGTCTGGCTTAGCTGTCTTTTAATTTTGCCCTACGTACATGAAAGTAACATAAAGCTTCTTATGACAGTGTAGGTGTCTCTCCAATCTGCCAGTTGCTAACATTTGGTACTTGCATGAAGTAGTCATGACACTTGGTCAGTGTACAGCAGAGAACCAACATATCATGAATGTATCACGTTAATATTCCAGTCAATAGTTCAAAGCTCTGTGAACACCTTAAGGAAAACACCACAGATGGCTCTCTCTCTGCCTGTCATTGTCTTCAAATATTTGAATATATAAACAGTGAATGTGCTTCAGAAATGAGATGATCAAATATTGTTTTCAACACCAAAATGTTCTAGCTGCTCCCTACCAGCATCTAGCATTTTCAGTGCTGTAAAAACTATTGGTAGGCCAGTCTGCACCATTTCAAGGGGAAAAAAAAAATTTAAAAGTCATACTTATATATATATATATGCAGTTTTCTCAGATCACTGGGCCTTTGGGTCTGCTTCACAGAGCTGCGGACCCAAAGGCTGTGAGTATATGACACCACTTCCCCCCTGATCAGTGGGAGCCAAACTCTTTTCTGCTGTGGGAGTCAAAGTACAAAATATTTCTCAAAATTTATGCAAAGAAATGTCCATTGCCCTCACACAGAACCCTTCAGAGAACCTTTTGGGAAGCTCGAGGCCAAGGCCCTGAAAGTGAGCTGTGCAGTGGACAGAGCAGCACTGGCATAGAGCTCAGCAGAGATCCCAAGCACCTCTGCAGCCACACATAGCAGAGCAGAGATCCTGGCATAACCTGCAGCTTATCTATACTGATTTAATTATACTATTAGAACTTGCTACGTGAAAGCTTTCATTCTGAAAGAAAATATTTTCAAAGTGACTTAAACACAAAGAAGAGATGTTTATAGTGCTCTCCTGGAAGTTACAAAGAGAAAATTGCATCACTATACTAAAAGCTGCAAATTTTCCTGCAACCACAAGCCCACAGGCAGACTGCAGCTTCCAGCTCCCCCAGACCAAAGAGCTGTAGCTCATGAAGATACATGAAGAGGGCTTACAGTTATTTCAGGTCTACTGAGAGCTGCTTATGCCCATTCTGCCTGTTTAGAGAGACAAAATCACATTCTCACTACTTCCGCAATTATGTGAACAATGCTTTCATTAAAAAAAAAAAAAAAAAACAACAAAACCACCAGCCTCTGATCTCTACCATCAGAGATTAATGGCCTCAAAAAGCTTTCAGCATGCCCCAGTGACAACCTGTAGTGGCTCTCAAAGCAGAGAACAGAGCCCCTCACATTCACATTAAAAATCACCATCAGGTTCTTGAGCAAAAAAAAGTGAACTTGAATTTTCAGTGCTCATTCAAGCAGCCAACACACACACACATAGTCCAGGGCTTGCTTCTGCTGCATGACAACAGGGAGGCAGGCATTGCAGCATTGAAAATGCATGAACCCTGAGGAGGCATGCTTCCTAGTTCTTATTAAATTGATGAAAATGCTTTTACCTACAATACTGGCTGTAGAAAAGCACTAGTAAATTGACTAACTTCGCCTACCAGCGCACTGGAATACTTCTTTGTAATACTGAAAGAATATTAAGGATTTATCCTAGGATAAAGGTGATGATAACAGATAAGTGAACTTATACTTAGTTGTACTGTATGTATAGATGTAATATTGAGATACCATGAAGTATCAATTAATTTCAGATACTTTTTTATGGGAAAATAATGAACACAAATATTCCATCTCTAACCATCTCAATTTTTAGGATAATACTTTAGTAAGTCTGCCTGTAATGGTTCACTCAGAATTATGTGGAGAAAGTTCTAAATCCATATTTCCCGAACGTACTGCCCTTACACTTTTTCCTTCTGTTCTGGTTCCCTGGAGGAACGCCTCTCCCACAGGACTCTGCAGCTCTTCAGCCCAACAAGTCCCACCAGCTGGGAGAAGGGAGTTTCATGTTCAGCATAACGCCTTGGCACAGAGTGTGTACGCAGAATGCGTGCTCAGGCATTAGCATGTTAGCACCAAAGGGAACTGATCTCAGCAGGGGATTCTAGATGGTACTGTAATAGAGATACAGAATAATAATGATGTTTATAAAAGCAATGAGGCTTTCAGATGAAATGCACTATATCAATGTAATCTATTATGAGAAATTAGTCTTTTTGTGGGAAAACTTCTAAACCTTCACTTAAGTAGTCTGAAAAATGATGCAGCTCCTGCAGATGGAATGCCTGTTCCTTTACCACAAAAGCATCCTATTATTTGAAAACATTAACGACCAAATGATAATTGGACTCTAACAAGTATTTTTCATAACTAAAATTCTTAATCCATTTATCATGTGAATAGAAAATAGAATTAGTTTTGGAATACTTATGATAATCCTTAAGCTGTGCATAAATAGCACAGAAATGATTAATCCTTAAGAAAACATAAAATTATGAGACGGCAGCAAAACGCTTAGTAAAATGTGCAGTCAAATATTTTATACAACATTAAAGCAGCTGCACATGACATACAACCCCAATACAACTGAACCAAAGTATTAAAAGAGGTGATCGTGTTGCGTGTTTGTATTTATATTTTTGCAATGCAAAATAAAGTGTTTTTTAGGAGGGATGGTTTTTTTGTTGTTTGTTTTGTTGGTTTTTCTTTTTTTAAATATTCTTTATAGGGCTGATTATATAAACAAGCATAAAATAATGTTTCTCTAGTTCTTCCTGAACATCAGCAAAAGCATCTTATAGAGAAATTCAACCCACCTTCCATCCCCAAAACATTTCAAGCTCCATTTGCTGCAGAATGCTGATACCCACCATTACCTGACCTAATTGAGAATCATTATGTGCAGCTCTAACTAAAGGTCCCCTGTGATCTCTAAACCTCCTCTAATGTCTTCATGAGAAGCAGCACCCAGTGACAGCGATTGGTGTATGGACCTGACTGCTAAAATGTAGGCCCAGGAGAGATTTCAACTTACTGTTTTGAAACAGTATGAGTGGACATTTAATGACTCCGCTTTAAAAGTATAGAGGGACTATTGAAACAGAAGTGGTTAAGAATTTTTTTTTTCTCTGAATATTCATAGTTTACCTTTTATTCTATTTTAGTTTGATTACTCATACAGTAATTTGAGCTATATTGAATTTACTGCACAAAAGCAAACTTTCTTAGTTGAAACTTACAGAATGCAGAAGGTTGTACTTTGTCTTCAGAATTCTAGGCTATTAAATAAAACACGTGCAGGAAAACATACAATAATGATCACCTCTTATTTCAATAAAAACTCCATTAATAATCATAAATTTTAACAGGAGTAAATTGTATTTCCTACCTAATTATATTCATGTTACTATGAAATGACTATTACATTATCTTCCTCAGCTTTCAATAAAATTATTTCAGTAGAAATAAGGAAAAGACATTACAGAAACATAGTTTGAGCATTTCAATACAGTATACCACAGTGTTATTTAAAATGTAAACTAAAGCAAGTTGCAAGAAATAGCAAGTTCTTCTACCAATATTATCAGGTATTACAGAATGACAGAAAATGCGGAATGTGTTTTGTCTTCAAGAAAAGGAGAAAACTTCTAATTAAAATATACAACATATATCAAGTTTATTATTTTAAAGTAGTCGTTTCAAAATACTTAGATTAAAAACAATTAGAAGGCATTTTTAATAGCATTTTTACAGAGAGAAAAGCTTTTTTTCTGACAGGGGCTTTTGACAGAGTTGGGTATTTGAGTTCAGATACTAGTGAAAAATAACCAAAACGTTCAAGACACTGGATTTAAATAGCAGAGACAATGGAATTAAGGCCTTTAAAGACAATAAAGTTTTATTTAAATAAACCAGCTGTTTCATAGGCAGCCAACACCAGAATTTAGGTTGCATATAATGTACCCTTTCTCAAAATCCACTAATATCAACTGAAAGACTGCCACTGACAAAAGAGCTCCAAATCAGTCAGCAATTGCACTACTTCACTCAGAGTAAGCAGCAAATGAAGTAGCCCAAGATAAAGACATAACAGCTAAAAATTCAATTTGCAAACAAATCCAAGATACTGAGGCACTGAAATAAAAGATTTAGTCAAAAAGCAGTGATAATATTTGCAGTCTCATTCAACACATCGAAATAGATCCCCTCCCTTCAGTAAGGGAACATACAGAAGGCTTCTATCAACCAAACTTTTCATGCCCAGGTTAAGGTTTGATTCAGGGTCAGTGAAAATCAATGTGGCTTTTGCTTTTCCTCCCAAATAGAATGAAATTGACAGGGCTGAGATTGACAATGTTCCAGCCTGGGGTAGAAAACTACCCCATATCCTACAATTACTGTAATCATAGTGATGGAACACTAGTGTTAACCAGTGATTCATCCGGAACCGCTGGAGGCAGAGCCCCAGTCTCACCGGGCAGGTGACCGTGCCCCAGCACCTTCATAAAACACTGATGATGCACAACGTGCCTTGGCACAGCCTCTGCCTCCCAGCTGTCGGGAGGCATTCACACGTCTAGTACAAGGCAGAGCTCTGCATGTCCAAGAACAGCACGCAGCCATATATTGCAAAGAGAAGTTACCCGCATCAGTAATGACGTCATGTTAAGAGCTGGCATTCCTGATACTATTTGGTGGGGGTTTTTTTTACAGCATATTAGAGTCCTAGTCCTGCACCTCTGTTGTTGCTGTAAAAAGAGAGTAGGACCAGCACATACATGGCGAGTCTCTGACGACACAGAAACACCCAAATATCAGCACTAAAGACAAAATTGAAGTCTCTTCTTGTCAAACCTAAAGAGCACAGAACACCTGCAAAGAACATCACAGATTTATCCCTGCCACCGGTTGCCCAAGTCATTCAGCATCTACACAGAGAGGTGACAGACTCTGTGACTGCTATAAAAATAGAAAAAAGAAGTAATCACCTTTGCTCATTACTGAAAAGGGGATAAAGAAAAGACTGATGAGGGAGTAAATTATGGATCATATTGAAAACTACTGAACTCATTACACCAGCCAGATAACGTCCCTCAAGCTTTACATAAGCACTATAGTAGAGGAGCATTGTCTCGAACCATAGGGAAAACAGAGGGAAGCTTTAGTGATGTTTTTTGGAACTCTACCTGGTCACACTTGCATTAGCCATACTGGAAGAAATACAAAGATATTTCAAAAAACTGGTAAGTGGGAGGGGACAGAAGATGTCATAATGAGCAGTATAAGCATTTGGGATCATATCTACACTGGATAAGAAATGACAGAAGGTCAGTCCTATAAACAGGAAAGGAATTTTTTAAAGCAGAAAAGATAAGTTTTCTTTAATGTCAGATGGGAAAGAACAGACTTGGAAAGAATAAACTTCAAAAATTGCTCTTAATACAAAACTAAAGATAGTCTGTAATAAATGAGAGAGATACTGAGTGTTCTTGTTCCTGGTCACTGACAGAGCAAATGGCAAAGGTGGAGACATAGATCCGATCCTAAGTCTTTAATCATTCCACATTTGCTTTGAAATGCAAACTCTCCATCTAAAGTAGAAGTATTCAAACTCTTTGCAGGTATACTTGTGATGAGCTAAAAAGTTAAATCTATTTGCTGCTCGCCAGCACCAGGGCATGTTGCACTGCAGTCACAACCTTTGCCAAATATCTGTGGATCACAGAAGCCAAAATGTAATGCCATTCAAAGTGCGGTTTACTGAATGTCTCCTGAAAGGAGGGTGTAGTGAGGTGGGGGTTTAGATTGGACATTAGGCAGAATTTCTTCACCAAAAGGGCTGTCAACGATTGGAACAGGCTGCCCAAGGAAGTGGTTGAGTCATCATCGCTGGAGGTATTTTAAAGACATGTAGATGTAGCACTTAGGGGCATGGTTTAGTGGTGGACTTGCAGTGCTAGGTTAATGGCTGGACTAGATGATCTTAAAGGTCTTTTCCAAACTCTATGATTCTATAATTCCAAGTCCAAGCCTCACTGATTTTCTCTTGCACTAGACCTCAACGTAGAGTTAAACAACAAACAGCTTTGTGCAGCACAACAGAAATTGTAATGCTCTTCCACCTGACCTCAGAGCAGCATTGATGAGGGCAAAGAAAACATCTGGTGTTTTTCCACAAGCATTATCCACCATGGATAAAATCTACACTAGGTGACTCTACTCGCAATTTTCATAAGTAGTTATTTGAATGCAGCAAAGCACAAGGTTGACCAAGTATATTACTTTTGCTTTTTCCTTTTCAAAAAAAAACCCAAAACCAAAATCAAAAAACCACACACCCCACTATAAAAACGGTGCAGGAAAAAAGTTATTTACTTTTTCTACAGGGTTTTGACCCACACAATTTTCAGCTTGTTTATGATCTGCTCCTACAGAGTTCTTCTTACCTTCATGAAAGTGAAGCCATGTGATTCAGCATATTACATTTCTCTTTGACCTTCAGTTTACCTACTCTATTGGGACACAATTTACAGTTCTGCAAGATGAAAGCGGAGTTCAGAAGAAAAAGGATGTAGTTGTTAGCGAAAACTGCGAAGCTAATTTTTGCCTGCAGCAACGTTCATAAATCTACTGCAGGTAAAGTCTTACCACTTTCAACTTGCAAAACTAAGGGAAGAAAACTATTTTCTAGTCACAGTCAAAACAAATGAAGCGTATTCACTTTCAAACTTCTTAGAAATTCAGTTCATGAGAAATAAGTCCTGCAATATCAAATGAAATTTACCAAAGCTCTTATATAAATACACATCTGTACACTTAGACCTAAGACGAAAATGTTTCTGCAAAATAAAGTAGCTGTTAAAATGTAAAGTAACTGCCAATCAAATTGCTTCTTTTTGCACTACAGTGAATATCCTATCATTTAATATTAAGCAAAATGCTAAGTGAAAATTAATTAAATAGAAATCTTGGTCTTTATTGATAGGCAGACAGCTTGTGGGTTCTTTGACCCAGTCCTTTTCATCCCACGTCAAATCTCATCATGGTCTAGCCTTTTTCCTAATGTTCCTTCACCCTTAAAATCTATTGGTTTGTTTTACTGTTCTTTGGCTAATGTGGAGTAGGCAAGAACTGCTTTAATCACACATTCTAAAATAGTTTCAGTGAGGACTTTTTAGCATCAATATATTGTCTTGCTTTTTGAGAGAGGCTCAGGTTTGATTCTTAGCTCAAGCAGTAAATAGTGATTACACACAAGTACCTGTTCACAAGTACTGTCAAACCAGATAGTGTTGCTACCAAAAAAACAATAATAGAGAAATAGAGATTTTTATTCAAACTCTAACAACAACTCCACAGTTGCTTATGTTGTTAACATGATTGTGCCACAGAGGAAAACAGCCCACTTCCTCCTGTTCTCTGGACTTCTACTGTTAAACACCAGAGGAAAAAACCCAGAGGTGGCTATGTTCTCACTGATAGTACGACCCAACACACTACTGGAAAACAGCATTGTCTGGCCAGGTTTCAGTGAGAAGCTATACACCCTTCCTGCTTTGTTTCTTGGAATCCTTAATTTCTGAAGTAAAATTGTCAAAACTCAGCAAGAGCAGATAAACAAGGAAATGTGCTACTTGGGAAAAGTAGCACAGCTCAACAGGAGGCATTGGATGCCAGCTCACCCTACTAAAGCTGCAGATAAACCTTGTGTTTCTGTTTCCTAGTTACAACAGCAAATGAAAGTTTAAGTCTTATTTGTTGCTCACTGCTGAGATTAAGTTCTTTGCTGATCCTCAGAGCTTGTAGAGTGGGTCTGAGGACTGATGGTGCACCCATAATTGAGGCAGTCTGCAGAAAACTACTACAAGAGAAGGCAGCCATATTAGCAGCTCCAATTTCTCCATCTCTTCTGCTAGTTTTCACTACCTAAAGCTGCAGCTGTCTCGGCAGAAGCAGCATGGATCACTCAGTTGTTGTCACCTTGGCTTCAAGGTTGCCTCATCAAAATTACAGAACACACCTTTTCTCCCCAGTTTTAGGTATATTTTCCAAGAAACACCACCTTTGTGCATAGCACTTTCAGATTCTGGCAAATCAGTTACTACTGAACTGTAGTAACAGCAAATCTCCCTGGATGCAAACAGGGACAAAACTGAAGAAATAGAGGAAAGAAAACAAAGCATTTAAGATAGAAGCAGCATTAAAATATAACTTGTGCTCTTCTTCTCCAAGTATATGGGAAATGAATCCTCAAGTTACAGAAAACTGAATTTTGAGTCTTTTCCACTAACGTGTCTACCATCTGTTTCTTGATTTTTCTTGAGCTTTACAGGTCATGAGTGTACCAGTTACTGTCACCAATGTCAGTCTGACTGCTCTAAACTGATTGCCTGTTAAAATCCCCCAGGTGATCCAAAACAAGACCTTGCTCGAAGTCACCTGTGTCTTTACTCTAGTTCCCTCCCTCAATCGCACCTCTTTCTGTATCCATCTGTATCACCCCTTTTGCTAACACAGGTGTAATTTCACAAAGTCTGCAAACAGGCCTTAACTCATTTCTCATACAAACGTTGGAGAAAGATTATGATCTTCTCAATAGGATGGGATTTAATTTATACCTAGACAAATTAAAAGCCAGTCAAAAGAAAGACAGACATTTTGAAGTTAACTTCACTAATTCTTTCTCAGCACACCTTATCCTTCTGTGCTTGCCTTTGTTCCTGTGCCCCCTCCTTGCCAAGTATCAAAATCTCTTTGGTCAGACTCTGCCTTGTATCACTGAATTGTCCTTTATTATCATCTATTCAGAAACAGTCTAACAGTTATAAATGGCTTCACACTTTATTGCAAAAAGCTAAGATTTGGAGTTGGACTCTCGCATTTTCTTTTGTATCATCTAGAAAGGTGGAACGATTCTTTGAACAGGTTTCAAACAGAAGGACAAACTCTTTTTCTGTGACCCCCAAAGGCCACCTGGGACGTGAACACTGACCTTGATTCCCCTCCTATGTTGTTTTCTTCAGAAGTATTTTTAAAGATTCTGCTACTGGGGATTTTCTGAAGGAGCAGAAGTATATTGTATAGTCAATGATAAATCGGATACTGATACTTACACTGAGCTTGAGGAGGTCAAGCAGGCAAAAGCACACTTGCCAGGAGCATTGCTGCATGATGGAGCAGTGCTACTTTTGCACAATGTTCTCATGAAGAGACATATGTACCAAGACAAATTTAGAAAACCACTATCTCTCTTCAGTCAGACATTATCCTTGTGTCATTGAACTGCCTTTGATTTATCCATTCAGTGAAAGTGAGGGAACTTAGATGCATCAGTTTTGCTGGCACTGAGCTGCTTCGTCAGGGAAGGAAAAATTTTACTGCTTGTTCCGGTTGGCAAACACAAAATCCCTGAAAGACTTACACCTGTTGTTTGAAGAGCAGGAACAAAATACATCTTATCGGTGTTTGCAGATTGAATGGTTTGTAAGATTTTGATCTCCAGCTTAATTTTAATTAATTTCTTTATCTACCTCAAAGCTAGCCAGGTAGTACAACTTTCAGGTTGCTTGGTTAGCAGGGACTGTAACTACTGAAAATATAAAGATTTTGATCCATTCTATTTCCAATTAATTTTTTATCCTCTAACTACAAATGAGGAGCGTGCAAATAAACTGTTTGAGTCTACAACTGGTTTTGGTGCCTGCAGACCAGATGTACTGAAATAAGTAACTGACCTAATTCCACTAATCTCAAAAAGACCCTTGTTAACCTTGGTGGACTTTCATCAGCCCTTGAAACAATTGTTTTTAGATGAATTGCACAATGCCTTCCTTTGTATTCTAATCTAAATCAAGCTTTTCATAAACTAGATACATACTGTGTTCAAAAATAAGACAAGGCTGAAGGATAAGACAATTTTACTGGAACATCTAAACCAGGCTTAGCCAGCTGTAGCTTTGAAACCACCTTGTAGTGTGATTGCAGGTAACCAACTATTACCCACTGAAGAGATGTCATTCAAGTCAATTGCTTTCTATCTACCAAATTTAGGATTCTGCACAAATATATTGTAGGCATTTCTCGTCTTTTACTGAAATAAATTTGTACTGACACCTAAGAAGAGCCTACCATCTGGTGAGAGCCAGCGAACCCTTATTATTCCTTACCTGAGACGAGCAGGCATTTAAAGGTCATTTTCCCTAAATGTTCTTCAAGTTTCTTTGGCAAAGAAAAACCCATGTCAGTGAGAAGGTGAAGAACAGTCAAGTGAATATTTTTAATATTAGCAGAATAATTGGGCCTAGAATATAATAAAGTCTAGCACCAATTAAAAAAAAAAAAAAGAGTCAATAAAATTTCACTCTACTAACTTTTAATTACCACCTGTGGTAGCATTAAAAAAGTTAAAATAAAGAAATTAAGAAATTGAATATACCAAAATATCACGTTTTCAGCTTTCAACTTAAAGCTACCACTTGTGGGGAAACAAAATGTTTGGCTTGGGTCTTGATCCTTTTAATGAAACCTAATCCACCCAAGAGGACAACATAAATGAACACTCACACAGAAAGGACTCTGTAGTTACTTTTATCTGAAAAAACTTTTCCTGTAACTTTTTGTTTTGATTGCACTGGTTTAGACTGTACTAGTTAAGAAAGTGTCTATAGCTCCTGCCTTAGCAAATGATCAGGTAGATGTACTCTGTATTCTATCCTTTGTTTCCTTATTCTGAATATCCTTAGTTCCCATCAATAATGCAGTTCCATCTGTTTTCAGTTGCTCTGCCTTTACTTAGGAGGGTGTCATTATTATTGTCTTATGCAAACTGTATCATAAGGGAATTTGTTTTGTCATCAATAAAAAAAGATAATATTAAAGCTGATCCTGTAGCATAAACACTTCCAAAACTACACTGAACTAAGCAGCATGTGCGTAAGCAACTAGGAGACACATAGCACTTTATTCTCTTGCAATAGCACTAACATGACAAGGCAGAGAATCCTTGGCAGTGAGCAACAAACCCGAAGGCGAAGCCCTCCCAGAAAGCTGATGGGAGGGCCACAGAACTGTCTTCTCAGTTATATTTAAGAAACAGTGAGGCATGGAACCTTTCTTACAGGTTGCATTAAGTAAATGTATCAGCATATTTTTGTAAAGGGTTTGTTCCCTTCTCAAGACAATGTTGAAAGCTGAACTGTAGAGCATGCTTTGTGGGCTGCCAAGACCTCTGATTTTTACTGGTTCCCTTAAAAACTAGGGACTCTGGCCAATCTGAAAAGTTCATGGGCAACTCTTCCCATTTAGACACATGAATCAATCTTGCAGTAGTTAAGATCTGTTCCATGTTTCATTAATGCAGGTAATGTTTCCTAATTACTCTTGCTGATCTGAATAATTAGGACTTCATTCTTTTTATGAAAAGTTCCCTAATATATGTGAGCAAAGGAAGTTAATGCTAATTAACCTGCCCTTGAAGTGCCCTATTATCAAAGCACATGCTTTCAACACATTTTGAGATGCAGCCTCTGACATCATACATTTATTGATTTACATTCTGTGAAAAGGCTACACCCAACAATAGGGAGACTGGGACAGCATTAGCCAGCAACAATCACTGAATGATGTTCCGACCTGTAGTTGTTTTTACTTATCTGTTGGACAGTCTCGGTGGTTTATAATCCTCTCTAGTATTTTGTTTAACATAAAGGTGAAAAGAATTAATCTTTCTTACTGAGGCACAGGTCCCCACCACATTCCAGTGACATGAATTAGGTATCACTTCCTATTGCAGCTGAACTGGGCGAGAACAACAGTTAGTAGGCACACTGCAGTGCACCAGGCAGCACAGCTGAGCTTGATTATCAAATGAGAATTTGTCCCAGCTCACCATGATTTATTCTATATAATCTTGCCAGATTATTCTAATGAAAATATTTTTTAATTTTCATTTTGATTATAAAAATTACGTCTGAATCAAAAGTGAGAAAACGTTTGACACTCACAGCCTATACTGAGCTCACTACAGTTAATGTCTATGAGCCCGTGATTTGGTTCTGCTGTAAGTGAAGGGGTTCGCTTTTCCCAGCAATGAAATACCAGACAGGAGAACTACATGAAAGCAGATGATATGAAAGGATATAAAGGAGCCCTAGGGATTTTCCAGAAGTTTTATTTTTCTGTGACACTAATGATATTATGCAAGAAGTTAGATTTTTCACTAAAATGGCAGCTTTAACACCCTCTCCCAGTATATGTGTATCACTAGAAATACCCAGAAACACTGCAACCAGAGGCTGAGATTCTGCTCTTCACAATAAGACATGAAGTGCTCCACGCACATCTACTTTCCAGTCTTTGCCCTCCTTCCAGCCCAGGAACTGTCTGGGCTACAACTGGAGTAGGAGCGGAGCAGAGCCAGTTTGCATTAGGCAGGGGACATGCGCTCAGCTCCCACTGGAACATCACACCACTTCAGTCCCATC
This sequence comes from Limnodromus scolopaceus, assembly GCA_028565335.1. NCBI lineage: Eukaryota > Metazoa > Chordata > Aves > Charadriiformes > Scolopacidae > Limnodromus > Limnodromus scolopaceus. The sequence goes on from JAOXNO010000002.1 coordinate 6,064,702, forward strand.
CCTACAGCTCACGTTGCTGTTCATATCCCCAATGTGTGCTATAAACTTCAGTTGTTTGACATGGAAAAGTAATCTGAGTCATTTTCAAGAGAGCAAAAATCTGACTGAAGTTACTATGTGGATATTCCAATATAGAAAATATTTGCAAAAAAATGCAAAAAACTCTTTAAGGAGGATTTAAATTATTCTTTATACTGACAGGAGAATGACACCCCACATCCTCCCCCTGCCCCCTAGTTTCAGTATGTTTTCTGGATGGATGTTGCTGCTTTTGGCAAAGGAGTACTAATGACAGAGTACAAGCAGGAACTATTTAAGCCGTGGCATTACACAGTACCACTCCATGGAAATTAAACCCTGTGTGGAAAACAAGGAGCAAGGTTCTTTGTGCCACTGAATTTCTACCATGTTGTTGAAACAAGGATCATCTGGATGAGAGAGTGCAGACATAGCCCAGAATAGAAGTACCAGTACCTAGGGTCTGTACAGAAAACCAAATTCAGGGTCAGGCAGAAAAATGGTTGGAAATTTGTTGTATACATAGATTTGTTCCATTTCCTTCCAACATGAACAAATACAAGATTTATTTAGTCACAAATATCAGTTCGATTATTGCTGAATCCACAAACTCATTTGGGCTCATGATTGCAGTGGTAAGTTTTACTATCCTGGCCTGTAGCAACACGCAGTACTTACTAAAATTATTTCAAATTAAAGTATTTCATTTTCAGATACTTCATTTGCCACACAGTAACTATTTCCCTTAACAGAGGCTTACTGAAACAAAAGGGAATGCCTTTTAATACACTGAACTTAAAAGAAACAAACCCCTCTTTCCTCCTTCTAGTTGGTACAAAATTTTTTCTTTTTTTTTTATTTAATTATTTTATTTTGTTTTAAACTCCCAAGCAAGCTGGTGCTCTCAAAATGTTTCAAAAGAGACAAGATAAATGTTTGTGCCATTCTAGAATTCCCAGTGCAGGATGCTGGCTATAGACAACACTACCAGGTGCTGACAATGCTCTGCCAGTTTCTGCAGTTGTTTCTAGACCTGCTCTGTATCATGTGCCATGTGTTGCCTTAGAGTGAATCCTCATTTTGATTTCCTGCCTAATTGCTCAATTCAGCATTCATTTGCTAGTGGAGTCTGTCCTTTGCCAGGCTACCATGTGTTTTTCTGTCATTCTGCTTCACTGTTAGAACTGGTTGAACAAACAACAATCCATAATTCACTCACATTTCCACATCTAAAATGCCAAGTTTGGTCCACAGTCATATATAAAGATCCTAATAATACTAATTATTTGTAAATATTTGTAGTACAAATTGGTAGAAACACACACCAACTATAAGCATTTTGCACATTCAAATAAATTATAATTTGGTACTAAAACTACACTGGTCATTACCTGCGACTCATCATCCTGAAAATTCCATTCTGTTAACCCCATCAGAGTACAGACAGACACAGAAACCTTTATGGTCAACTGTACAAATGCAAACAATGCAGCTAATAAGCAGTCTGCCAGCTGAAATCGTGCTTTTAAATTCATGATAGCTACTCTTAAATACCCCATCTTCTCTTGTGCACTTCTTTGAGAAGGCCCCTAATTTACTGATCTTTAATAATCTCCAGTGTTCCTGTCTGCACCAAATATGCAACAATGGACATTAGAATTTGAGTTTGAAGATGCTGTGAACATGAAATTCCCATTGATTTCAAGAGGAAATAAACACATTTGCTGAGAAAGAAATGCTTAGCTCATCAAGTCCAAGCCCTTTTTCCTGAAATTAGGTAACTTAAATAGCAGGAAGTAAATATAAAAAAAGACGAAGCTCCCTTATGCAGAGTAATCTTCTCTAGCTAACATGTTAAAGTCTAGAAGTTCCAGAATGAGTCTCAGGAAAAGTAATCTTTTCTTTTCCTAAGACCAACCCATGATGGGAGCAATCTATGGTTCAGATCACAAACAGCCTTCCCACCCTTAAATGCTAGATTCCTTCTAAAAGAAAAATCTGAGTTTGTGCAAATTGAGAAGGCCACATCAGAAGTGCCTGCATACCAAGGACAATTGAGGCACCAGAACTGCAGGGAGCCATACTGAACACGTCCCTCCCCAGTTAGGTTTTCCCAAAAGCTATAAATAATTTGTTCTACAATTTTATTAATTATCTCAGCCTTGAACCAAGCCTCCTAAATCTATCTTTATTGGGTTCTCTAACCTTAGAGAAACTGCATAGAATAAAGGTGCGTGTATTTGACCATTTTGTACTGGTAATCAGGCAGAAAATTATGAGAGACAAAGCTACTGCAAACTGATGTATCTCAATTAACCTTGAGAATAATCTGTCTCAATGAGCTTGCATATGTTCAGCCCTTGTCTTTGTAACACAAAATTAATGTAACTTTTTCCTACATACAGTTAAAAAGATAGGGAGAACTCTTAACCAGCCAGTTAGACACCAGGTATTCCCCTGAACACCTTCATGCAGAAAATGCTATTTATTGTGTTTAAAATTCACTAAATTAAGTCATAAAACATTTATTTGCTATCCTGCTGTCAGAAAACCCAGTCCTTTCTCTTCACCACTGTTTCCTCTATATTCCTTATTCAATAGTGCTGAGGGAGCTAGCTGATAGCAGTGCAAGGCTACTCTCCATTAGCTTTGAGAATAGTCATGGTCACTGGGAGAAGACTGGAAGAAAATAAACCTCACTCTTTTCGTCAAGACGGGCAAGGAGGAAGATCTGGGAACTACAGACTGGCCAGCCTCACCTCACTCCCAGGGAAGGTGGTGCAGCAAATAATCCTGGAAGCCATTTCTAAACATGAGAAGGACAAGAAAGCAATTGGCAGCAGTTCTTATGGATTTACAAAAAGGAAAATTGAACTTGATGGCCTTCTGTGATGAGAAGAGTGGCTCAGTGGATGGGGGAAAGCAGCAAATACTGCTTATTTTGATGCTGGTAAGGCTTTCAGCACTCTCTCCCATAACGTCCTCGTTGACACTGATGGAAGTACAGACTACGTAAGCAGAGTGTGGTGGATTGGCTGAGGTGTCAGGCTCAATGCATTCTGATCAGTAGCAGGAAGTCCAGCTGGCGACAAGTTACTAGCAGATTACACCAGGGGCTGATACTGGGACCAATACAATTTAACATCTTCATTAATACCCTGGATGATGGGACAGAGTGTGCCCTAAGCAAGCCTATAGATGACACAGAAGGAGAAGAAACAGCTGATGCACCAGAAGGTTGTGCTGCCATTCAGAGAGACCCTGACAGGATGGAGAAATGGGCCAACAGGAACATCGTGAACTTCAACAATGTTCCCTGTACCTGAGAAGGAATAACTCCAAGCACCGGTACAGACCAGGGTCTGAATGAGCAGGGTGGTTGGACTAGATCTCCAGAGGTCCCTTTCAGCCCCAAAGATTCCGTGAAAAACAAGGCAATGGGATAGCCCATTCAGCTTTTTTCCACTCAGAGAATGGCCAGAAAAGGAGACAGACCTGAACACCCCAACAGGAAAGTGATTTACAAAACAACATTTGTTCTGGCTGACACAGCAAGCCTGGCATAGACACACTGCAGCCTGACAGTACGAACACCAGCCAAACCTTCCTCTCCTTCTGGCTGCTCTGTCAAAAGCAGAAGTTTCCAACTAACTGAAAATACATTGGTGCACTGCAGTTCTTCCCTTCCGAACAAGGAAGGCTGCTGTACAGACAAAGAGCTGCCAAATGAATTTTTTATCTTTATCAAAAGTCTCCATTAACTTTTAGTGAAATTCCTAAACAAACAAAAAGGTCAAAATCATTATATTTTAGTTGCCAGTCCTTTTCTCAGGGGCATCCTAAGCCATAAAAAAACAGCCTCTGGCAGGAAATTTCCAGTGTGCCTTCATGGACAACTCATCAGTATTCAAAGTCTGATACCATATGTAATCTTCAGTGCTATTTAGTGAAAAGATCATACTGATGTTTCAACTGTTCCTTAATTCTTTGAACACACCTGTTCATTTGAAATAAACACAACTGCCCCTCCGCAGAGCGCTGCTAAAATCAGCTCCAGAGGAGCAAGATCCCTCTCATAATGCACTACCAAGAGCACAATTTGCAGCCCTGAAAAGGGGTTGCAGACAGGGAAAAGTTCAAAGCAAGATTTTAAAATTGTGTACCAAATGTGAAAACACTCTAAAATCAGAAGTCTAATGCCAGGATATAACATCCAATATTCAAGTGAATCTGCGCTATTAAACAAAGAGAATGAGAGACTGGTTAAAAAAATATCTTGTCAGCTCAAACAATTTGAAGAATTTGGGATTTTTCTTCTATCTTACAGATCAGCTAAAAGCCTGCCATGAAGGTTAAGAGAAAAAACAATGTAAGAAGCAAAGAAATTGAAAGAAATAATTGAAATCCATCTGACGATTTTTTTTTTGTTATGGTTTCTATTAAGTTAACAACTTACTCTGTTGTTTGTTGTTGGGTTTTGGTTTTGTTTCTTTTAAACTCACTACTTTTCAAATACTAACCTGTTTCTTTATATGATATCAAAATTATGAAATCTCCACATTTAGATTTACACATCTATGGAATATAGACAACCACCATTACTCTTAATTTTTCAACTTGGAAGAAGTTTTTGAACCTGCCTGGTGACAGTGGCAGAGTTAGAATGAGTGACTCTGTTTTCAGGAGAGTCCATATGTTTGTGGCATATCATTGTATGCATATTCTGGAAATTCTTCAGAAATATCATGTAATTTGGAACCATCCCTCAATGAGATTTGTGCTCCTAAAGCCCACAGGCAGATTTTAATATCCCTTGTTTTGTGGTATTTAGACCTTCTTGTTTATTTTGCTTGCAGGTAAAGATCTAGATAAATCCGTAAAATTAATGATATGAAAAAAATATCCTTAAACAAGTCCCATCACCTGAAATCAAGCTACAGCAGATACAGACATGGTATAAAATTCTTACTTTGAACTATGTAAAAGGTTGAATTTCTGCTGGCTAATGCAGCTGGACTTAATCTTAAAAAAAAAAAGAAGTAAAATATTCTCAACTGAGGGTCTGAGAGGGCAGAGATTACTTTTTACCTGTGACAGTTAATTCTGGTATGCTGGGAGCAGAGAGGCAGTAATGCCAGCTGCAAAGCAGGGTCAATCTTGTGCTGCAATTCTACCCTGTCTCTCCCTGCCCCCTGCCACATTTCTCTGTATCTCTCCAGATGCACATCTCATCAAAGCACCGATTCCTTCTCCACTTCAACACACCAGGTACTGAATTCCCTAAAAAATCAACCCCAACCAAACTAAAACAATCCCCAAAACAAAAAAACATACCAAAAAATCCTACACACAAAACTTCACAACAAATATCAGCATCATGCATCTATAACCATGAGCTTATCCCAAAGACTATTTGAATACTCTCCCTTCCCAAAAAATTAATTTGGGTGAGGTGGACAACCTTTAATGAAACAGACATCTTTTCAAAAGTCATCGTAGGAATCAGTTAAGTATACACCCAACCGTAGCTTAATCTTGACCCGTGTTTGAACATGTTTGTTAGCACGTCATTAAAATGAGTAGCCCTATCTACATATGGAGATTAATTTCAACAGGTGAAAGTTAATTACAGAATTGATTATGCATTTGACAATTGGCAGCACCTTGGGGATAAATGTCATGATGTATTTGGAGACAACAAGTGGGTATAACCATCTGTGATGGTTGACTACAGTGTGGGAACACATCCAATACACAAAAGTAGAGAGGTGTCAGGAGCCCAATGGAGGTGTGCAGCATCGCATACCAAAAGCTTGCTGGGTGAGATACAGTGTGTTCTCAGACCATATGTCTGCTCCAGAGAGGACTCTGAAGTAGTGTTTCACTCAGTGTTTTATGTCCTACTCACTCCTAGTTACTCCTGAGTCTTTAGTGGAAAGAGGCACTGCTTGTACACGGATGCCAGATTCCCATACACCATCAATGCTCCGTTATTTGGGTGGTATGTTCAGGCAGAGCCTACACAGCAGAACCCAGGAGGTACAAGAATGACGTGGTATTTTGCAGAGCACAACGCACCCATATGTCTGGGTAGGCAGTGCTCTTGGCAATAAGGTCTTATATGATTCGTGCACAAATATTTGGAAACCCTGTACTATTTTGGGCTGCTTTAGTTCAGGCTCGCCATCAAAATGTGCACATCTCCCCACAGCCACACAATAGAATATCTCCAAAACCCAGAGGACAAGGTGACCTAGTGCTACGGCATGGACAGCTCTGCAATAATGCCTAATTTCCTTTGGAACCAATGCCATGTTAGACCTAACAAACCCACCTGGACTTCAGCTAATATGGTAAACATTAAATTAACATGGTATAGTTCTTTATGTTTCCAGTTCCTGGAACATAGTAATGACACAGGCTAGCTCTGCTCAACGCCTGTTTAATTCTGTCAGACTTACTAGAGCAGGCTACAATCCACGTAAAGGTAAGTTAATTACTTTCAAATCTGAGACAAGCCGAGAGCAGGATCACTGTGTCTCTATGGTGGTGTATCTGAGTCACCAGGACCCACCACACATAACTAAGCACTGCAGTGAGCTACCCAAATCCTGCACCTACAGCGTGGAAAATGCACAGTCCAGATCAACCACTCATGGATAACAATGTTGATTACCCTGTCTAGAAGCACAGTGCATATCACCACAGTAAATACATGGAGATTTTTGTGCTGTCCCAGCTGAAACCTCACAAAGGAAGTTTCCTGCTTTTCTGCAGTATAGCCTAGAAACAGTTGTTCAACTTCACAACTCTAAGATCTGTTCTGCTCAGAATGCAACTTTGCTGTCGCTCCTCAATACTGTGCAAGTGTCACAAGCCTTCCACACGTGCAATGTGCTGCTTGCTGGCAAATAAAATGATACACAGACTTACATACCTCATTATGTTATTTTGTCTTTGTTACTCTCTCCACTCTTCTACTCTTCTTGCTCTCTCTGGACCATATAATTACAGACAAAGTGTCAAGCATAATGAGTTAATGTTTTATACATGGTACTTGCTCCTTCCATACCTTCTGTTTGTGAGGTTCAGCATGCCCCACTAGAGCAGTGCTATTATTCTAAGTGTTGTTGTCTTCCTTCAGAATTAACTATGAATTTAACACGGGAAAACTACCTATACCTCTGTCAAACAACTACATTTAGGATTTCCATTAATAAGTATAAATATGCCAGAGGCTATTGATTATGTACAAACATAAGAAGTGTAAAAAAAAAAAAAAATAATCACAAAACCTCCAAGAAAAATCAGATTTTGATATTTTGACAGTGATTTAACCTACAAAAAAATGTTTCCGTAGAGAAGACTCTCATTGCCTACCCAGTGAAGCACAGACAAATTCTTCTTTTCTGAATAGCTTGACAAAAGTGGGATATGGAGTTCATTATTTACATCAGGAAGCCTGTTGCCTTATGCTTCATTGAATTACCGCTTGAACGATGTCTAGTAAGAAGATCACTAAAAAAACTTTTCCAGTAGATTAATAATTCTAAAGAACTTTGTTAATTTTCCAGTCTTATTAAAGGAAAAAAAAAAGTCTATCAGGTTCAAACTGGAAACTGCAAAATCAAATGCTTACACATGAAGGGGTGAGGGGGGAAAAAGGTAGGACTGCAGAATTCAAACACGCCATCACAAGACTAACTTTGGTCCTCCTAACATAGGTGATGAGGCTAGAGAAGTGTCAGAAACTCCCCAGCTAAGACAGGTACCTTGAAAACCAAAAGCTATCAATCCTGGGCTGCAATTTCTGAGAACTGTTGGAGCATACAATACAGTTAATACTCCTACTCACTTTCATGCTTCTGCAAAGCCCCGCAATAAATAAATAAAAATCTACTCATCTTCAACAAATCACACAATAAAATCAAACTCAAGTTTAATGGAGGACTTCAAACATTATGTTGAGCTTGACCCTACTCAAAAGCAAAGAGTCATCACACTCAGCCATCCTCAGTAGCTGTGCCATCCTATCAGTCAGGAGTCTGATATGGTTGGCAAAATCCACTGAACAAGGAATTCATGTGCAACATGCTGATCTTCTACACTACTTACATTATGTAAGCAAAAAAACCCCTAAGAAATATTTTAAATTTAAATAAATCTGAGCCAGTAAACATAGATAAAAAATATAGATACAACAAATACAGGTCATACTCTAAAACTTACACATTCTTATTATTTGGAGTTTACCTTGCCTCCAATGGGACATGTGCCATGCCTATGCAACAAACCAGGACCCAAAGAGTGCAAATCTTTCCTCTGCTTTGATTAAGCAACTGCTTTCTGCTTCTCTCCCCATTTCTCTTCACTTTCTGTATCCTAAGAATCTTTGGTACGTACCTCATCTGCATTTTCCTGGTTGAATGGTTCAAAAGTGGGTTATCTCCTCAAATAGCTGAGGTATAATAATAGCCAGCTACCAATCTTACCACTCACATATGGAGAACAGAAAGGGGCTCATACATCTGAGAATGATCTCCCAAGGGAGATCAAGAAAATTAGCTTAGGTCTTGACTTGTTGCAGAACAGGGATGGGATGCACCCAGAAGAAAGGGTTTGTTCAGCTTCCAGGCATTAGCCTCATAGAGAGGAGACGCAGATTAATTTTTTCTTGAACAGAGTATTGGTTTTCCAAAAGCAAATAACTACCATATTTTGATGCAGTGTATGTTGAATAGGAGACATCTCTTACTCAGGATATCTAAGTTAACTGGGATAAGTCATTATCCTGATGCGGTCAGGCTCAAGTTGAGACCCCAGAGAACAAAAGAAGTGACCCTAGAATACTGCAACCTCAAAAAAAATCCCATTTTGGTGTTCTTTATGGCTTCCAGAGGGTACTGGTTTTATTCCAGAAATGCCCGTTTGGAATTACATAGGCAGAAACATCTTTAAGCCAGCAAGAATAGCCTGATGGACTGGAAAACTGACATCTATCTTCTTTCCCCAGATGACAACAGTTTGTAGACTCTGCTGCATGTTCATAAACTCCCCTTCTCTAGCCATTTTCCCTGCCCCCTGAAAAGCATACTTTAAACAAAAAGTAAATTTTACTGGGATTTTTACTGTCTACATTCCCATGATAATCAACTTTACTAGGTTTTCTAGAATACCATTTATTGCCACTAGCAAGAAGGTAGCCCAGTTCACACTACTATGCCATTTTATAGTTCTCTGTTGGGAGAACACAAAGTTTCAAGAAACTATTACAATTAGTTATGCAGAAAATTGGTAATTTGGGTGGGGCTTTTTTATCATGGTAACAGTTGTAGGCCTCGGAAAATTAAATTTATATAAAAAATTATTTTATACCAAAAGAAAGGTCTTTTTTTGTTGTTGCAATTGTGTATTGCTATTTATCTCAAACATAAGAAAAAACAGTAAGTGGTCTGATTATAGCATAATTTCTGTGAATAACCCTATTTAGAGGAGATACTGTGATTTATCTTTAAAGACATTACTAAGTCGTTACTATTTTTAAACATTGATATAACAAAAATTACAATAAAAAGTTATGAGGCTGGTATAAATGAGCCAGAGTAAACATGTCACAGAACAACTACGAAACTAACTTTTAGAACATCTTGAAACTCAAAAGAATGATATGATTTTATTTGCCTCAGGAGATTTAAACCAGACAGGCTTTTTAAAGAGAAAGATACAAAAAACCAAAGGCTTTTGTGTTTTCACTATTCTCTAAAAATGAAACCAAGTCAAAAACAATGGTTGTAATTACTAACTTCATTTTCTAAAAGGGCAACAATTAGGGACTAAAATTCGTTACAAATTTAATGCTAAGGTGTAATTGTGAGCCTTTTATTCAAATATTGTATAGTAGTGTGAAACTATACAGCTGACTACAGCTATGGTATGTTGGTACCTGGGTCTCCCTTTCTCCCTCCAGCCTAAATCCATGAAGGACACCCTTCCTTCCCTAATTCAAAGGCAAGGCTAGCTGCAGGGCTAGAACTCTTGAAACCAACACTCCTGCTAAATTCTTACTTCCTTTGCTTCACTCTCAATTCCCTTAGGCTGCATGATCCTTTCCCCGATTGCCAATGTAAGCAATTAGAACAATGTTAATTCAGTATAGGAAAAAAATACTTCCTGCCCTACCAGTTGCCCTTTCAAGCACAAACGTTTAATATACTTCGGATATATGGAGAGCAATTCCAATTCAATAGTATAATCTCTGCAGAGAATCTTCAGAGCTAAGTACCTCAGGATTATAAAATGGCCTGGTTGTAGCTCCCTGGTTAAACTGGCTGACCTCCAACCACTTCAATTAACCGTAAAAGTGAAATAGAGTAGTGCTGTACTTAGGGAAAATACTGCAAGGAAATGGAGCCAAAGAGTTGCTTCAGGAAACTTGAAAGAATCACAAAAGGCTCAGCACAGTTTACAGTCAAAAGCCTTTGTTGAGTAGCCTGATTTTTCCAAATATGTTTTTTAGACACTGTCTGTAGCACTATGGTCCTTTTCAAACTTCTTTATATAAACATCAAACTAATCAGCAACCCACAGCTAACTCAGATACAGTATCTTATTAGCCAGCCTTACTGTAAATGTAAACAGTAGACACAAATCCTTGGCATTTGTAAACAACTCCAAGCATTATCTGGGAGGATTTCTGTATCCTTTGCAGCAGACTTGACCAGTTACCAAGATAATATACTTACATTTCCCATGTAAATGCGTATCGGAGACCTCCTTCATGTTACACATGACAATCCCAAAACATATATGCTCCTGAATGAAACGTTATTTGGCACTTTAAATATGTTAAAGATTTAAAGAGGAAATGTAAACTGTGAGGACTATGATAGCTGATAATATGCCAAGGGCAGACAGTCAATGTAAAGATCGTCAAGAGTCAGATTGCCAGAGCAAGTCACTAAAGAACATTCACAAGACAAGATCTCCTTCCAATCCTTTACCCCAAAGAATTCTTTTAAGTGCTGGGAAATTCGCATACTACCATGACCACACCATCATGACGTAAGCTATAAGTCTACCTGTGTTACATTAGCTTGTCGTGGTTTGGGCCAAATTGGTCTATAATGGGTGACAGAAGCTCTCTCCCCACTTCCCGCTCCCAGGAGAAGAAGGGGAAGAGATAAAGAGATTTACGAGTTTAGAAGAAACTAAACTACTTTAAGGTAATATTAATATTAAAGTTAAGAAGGAAATAATGAAATAAGATACAATAGATACACAAAACCGCATCAAGCTCCCA
>JAOXNO010000002.1:6081254-6142410 GCA_028565335.1 Limnodromus scolopaceus
TTCTTTACTGTGAGAGTGGTAGAGCACTGGAACAGGCTGCCCAGAGAGGTGGTGGAATCTCCTTCTCTGGAGACATTAAAAACCCACCCTATGCAACGTGCTCTAGGTAGACTCGCTCCGGCGGGGTGGTTGGACTAATGATCTCCAGAGGTCACTTCCAACCCCATATGATTCTATGATTCTATTCTATTCTATCTCTAAGCACTCACTCAGCTACAGCACCTCTGGGAACAACTCATGCATCTCTGTCCACTGGCAACCTCCCATCCTTCTGTCCAAACTGAGGTTTCACTGTACCTCCTTGCTAACTGCTTGAGAACATTTGGATGCCGCACTTTTCTCAATGTGGCAAACCCACTGCTCTTAATGTCTCTGTACAAGGCTGTCCCACCGCCTCTTTAACATGTCTGAAAACATGACCAGATTCCCCATCACTGCAGCCTGCAACTGGCAAAAGCAGTGTTACTGTACCTAACCACACATGTAAACACAGTAATACTGAAGTATCTTTGTTATTCTCTAACAAATAAAGGTTTTCAACACAAAAAAGGTGGCAATTTTGAACTGCATGGCATTTCAGCAATCCTACCAGCCCACAGCAATACAATTCATTAATGGGTTCATCTCCATTTGTAAAATTCTAAGGCAATTAAATAGGAATTGGTGCTTCTCCAGAGACGCTTCTCCAGCTAAAAATAAAATAGAAGTTAGACAGTGACTGGCATTATTTATATCAACAATTCTACTGGAATGATAATACAGCAGCTTTCACACGCAAATATACATACATTTAAATGATTTAGGAAGGATTAAAATAAGGAGCTTAATACTTGTGCTCAATCTTTTCATTTGCTTATGCTCAATCTTTTCATTTGCTTGAAAATCTTATGAAAGATGCCTCTCAAAGCAATTCTTTTGGACTGTGAAGAAATGTCAATACACTACACTGAAAATATTCTTGCCACGTACGAGAGAAATAGCAAGTGGTTATAAAGATATATAAATAGCTTGTTATAAAAAAGTTTACTCAAATCAGCATTCAACAACACACCAAATCTAAAAAAAATAGCAAATACGTTCGTTTAAATGTGTAAATATCACCGAGATACTAAAACTACCAACAGGGGATAGGATCATTTCTACAAGATTTATCATTAAAAGATTAACCTCACAAACAGATTTGAATCTATGGTAACGATGTGTTAGCACACTAAAAATAACAGAGCACCAACACAATGGGCCAGGTCCCACCGCTGGTTGTCTCAGTAAATGCAATAATGGTTCCTTTCCAGGGTTAAACAAACAAAAATAAGGTCATGTCTGGAAACTTAGATTTGTGTTTCCTGTGCAGTATTTATTACTTGTGGGAATAATGGAAAAAATTAAATTTAAATTGACTTTTCACAAACATATTTTCTTCCTATTCCATGTTTAATGCCCTTTAGTAACTGTAATATGAAGCTACATAGAAACAAACAGTAAATTTGAGGTCAGGTGTTAATATTTCATTATATGAAAAACAATACAGAGATTAACATACCACGATATATCATTACAGAAATGCAACAACATATTTCTTAAAAATAGCGAGACATACATCTGAGGTTTTCTCCCCTTTCCTGTTCATGTTAAATTCTTTGCTTTCTGTTGCATCACCAATAACCATATAATTGCACGGTAGTTCACATTTTTCCTTTAGAATTTTTGATCCTGATATTCATGTGGATCAATACTGAATTAGCATAGACACTAAGGTGAAATTTCCATTCCACAAGGCTAGAAAGTAAAACTTGACTGAACTCTAAAAAAAGCCTACACAGAGAGAGCAAATAAAACAGATGCTAGTTTAAAAAAGAAAATTCTCATCACTTCAAGCAAGTAACAATTTTTAACACTTCAGACTGGCAACAGTGTGATCCAGAGTGTGATTTTTAGTTGTATCTGTAAAGTTAACATCTAATTAGTTAGCACTCTTTTTGAGGTCAAAATTTTGCCTGTCGTTATGTGGTGTCCATATGTTTGGGTGGGCTTTTTTTTCATAAAATTCTACAGTGCCTACAGTGTTTGGGTGGGCTGAGAGGGTGCTGCCATTTGTGCCATCAAAAATAGAAATGCTTTTTTTCCTTCATGTTAAAATCTCAAATTTAATGACTTGCATTTGTAAGTTTATAGAAGAAAAATTGTACCAAACAACTATCAGACTGATCGAATTTAAACGTCTTGTCAGATTTCCTAATTCTATTTCAAAAGGCTTAGAGTAAAGCTGGCTTCTCCTTTGGAAAGAAAAAATACAAATCTTAAAAAATTGACTTCTTCCTGACCTGTTTATAAACTTCTTCCTATGTTCTCACAATGTTTCTCCTCCTTATATTTAAACTCTAAGTAGCTTTAGAAGCACTTTAAAATCACTCACGTTGTTTGGGCTTCCCTGCAAACGCTGGACAGTAGTGCCAAACCGCCCCTGCTGTTAAAGACTGCCTGGCCCCAAAGTTTCAATCTGCCAGAGCACAGAGGGGCTGGAGCTTCCCAGTGGGATCAACAAGGCAATGAAGGCTGACTGGCTCTGTGGGAAATCCATTAGCTGAGGAGAGTTTCTTCGAAATATTACCCCACTGTTAAGCAGTCAGGGCTGCTTGCTGGCTGCCTCAGCATACTTATTTCAAAACTGTGAGGACACACATATAAGTCACCAATAAGAATAGACAATTTTCAGGCTACCAAGAGGTTCTCTTTTTCCCTACAAAAACTAGAGAAGAGATGCATGTCAATTGGCTGGAGTAGCCAATTCATTAGCAAAGATATCCAACTTGCACCATGATATATCAGTCATAAAAATGTAATGTAATGTAATTTGGCAAGTAATGCCAAACTAGCCCCTCTATCTCCCTGGTCTCTTTGGAAAAACGAGTATCATATCTTGTCCCTCATACTTGAGTAGTAATAAAATACAGTGGCAAGAGTCAGAATCCACATCTGCTCTTTGAAAGGAAATGCAAACAGAAGAGAATTCAATCTGCATGTTAAATTTCTATATCAAAGTGATTAATGTTGTGTGTTAAATATATTAACCTAATCCCTTTCTTATTTTCTCAGTTCACTCCCCCACACTCTGTATACAGATTAGAATGCCCTCTTCACGCCCTAAATATCTCTGTAATTCCTAAGACTTGTCATGACCAAATGTCAAACTTTAGAGGGCAGGTCTGTCTGTATCTTGTTCTGCAAATTAGCCAATCCAAATGAGCCTGATGCTCCCAAACCTAGAACAAAGTGCTGAAATACACCAGCACAAATAAGGGGTAAATCTTAAGTAGGTTTTATGCAGGGTTTTCAATAAAACAGAGCATCATGATTTTGCTGCTTTATTAGCAGCCAAGAAATATGATCTAAATTGCTTCTTAAGTGTTTATCAACACCGATAATTGCAGTCAAATACACTCTGATATTAGCAAGCCTCGAAACCAAAAGTCACAATTTTCTCCCTGATTATTCAAGGTGTTTCATTTGACATCTTTATTAAAAACCTTAAGAGTTCATTCAGATCTATTTTACTATTGTCAAAGATAGATACCATATCATGTACATCAAAAATAAGAAAAATTAACAGAATTTTGCAAATCAGTATCTAAATGTTATAGCATTTAACTAATTGATTTCATTTATTTCAACAGCAGCTTATTCTGTGTGCTGGGTAATGGAAAAGAGAAATAAATTTGATGAGGGTCATCAGGTTTTAAAGTGTAAAAGTGAACACCTTATACAATGTTAGAATACAATTTTCAGTAGTTTCATAAGATTATACTTCTACAGTAATGTTGAATACGATTCTACCTTTACAACCAATACCTCCTGTAAACTTTCTAGTATGAAAAGTTGATACATGATTAATTTTCAAAAATAAAATAAAAATCTAAACATGATGAGTATATGTCACAAGTTTATTTCCTTATCCAGTTATATTCAGACTTCTAACATTAGTCTTTGGATATAATAGTGTACATGCATATGAAATTTAGAAAAAATAAGTTGGGATGATTATTTTAGATTGGAAATCTCCTGCATTTAAATATATTTTATTACTTTTATGTGCCTGTCCTGAATACTTACAGAATACATGCTACTAAGAGCCTCCTACGTATTATCCTGATAACATAACATAATGATGATGCATGATGACAGCCTGTCAGAACATAAAGACACAATGGCATTGCACAGGGATGCAATGACTCGACACAGACAGAAGTGTTTTCATGCATCATAACTTGCCCGCTTTTGCCTGAAGGACACAGAAGAGGAATCCCACCACCATCTGCCATCAAGGTTTCTGCTTAAAATCTGAAGATTTCACCATAGTTTTGAAGGCATTTTTTAGAAGGTCACAATACATTTTAAGTTTTACAGGGGAAAAAAATAGGTAAGTAAATAAAAATCACCCAAGGAGGCAAAGCTGAAATATGTGTACCACAACCATTATTGAAGCATCAAGTGTCTTACACATGATTCCTAATATAAATACTTTATATTACTGTAGTAAGTCCCTGATAATTTAAATGAGGATGCCATTTTGCTGGGGGTGGGGGGAAGCCAACTATTTCTAAAACACTAAGTCCACTTAAACCACTGAGGCCTCACTTCCCCCCAGTATGTCACGGGAAGGCACCTGACTCAGGGCTGTGGAAGCCATGAGCCTGAAGGCCAAGTCCTGCAGTGCCCACAGGCTAGGTCTAAGAGATATAGGCAAATACATGTAATTGGAAAATAGATAACTAAAAATTAAGTTTTTATCAATTAAAATTAAATTCAAAACAAATTTTCCAATGTCTATTTACTATGTTGACTTGTTGATTTAAAATTATCAGTAAAAGATACAGTACTGCTTTATCTGGGGAGTCTAAGTACAATATTGACAAGCCTATTGTCAAATGGGACCAAATATATGATATACCATCCCAAATATTTATTTAAAAATCCTAAAGAATCTGTCTTCATCTCCTCCCTGACTAAAACCAGCAAAATAATTGCTTAACCCACATTTACACACAGAGCAATATTGAAATATGAACATTTTCTTAAACAGTAAGTGTTTTTTTCCAAGCATGCCTTTTGTTCTCAGACGTATTCCCTGTATCTTAATTGGGAGTACAGTATAGTCAATATCCAATTTAAGTTGCTGGGATTACACAATATGTTTGTTTTACTATCAGTCATAAACACACTGATCTCAAGTGACAAATGAAAGCATTCCAGGGGAGACCAATGTGACCCTCTCATTTTTTCACCTTTATTTAAATTGTAAATATTGTGCTACTCATGCTAAAGACAGGGCCCTTGGTCAGAAGAGTTTATGATGCTCCCTGGATTATCCTCCTTTGTAGAAAAAAAGGCCAACTCTGCTGAATTAGGCCTGCATTAATTACTTTAGTCATGCATCTCTGTCAGTGTTTTAACCTTTCACAGTCCCTCCACAGCAAGTTTGAACTTCACCCTACCACAGCCATTTTTATTTACTGAACTGTTTCTTGTTGCATCCTCACATAATAAGAGGTTATGCTTAGCTTGGTCATAAAATCTGAAAAAGTAGTTATTTAACACAAAACATCTCCGTTCCAACATGACAGAGAAGGTCAGCCTATAGTCTGGGTGGAACCATACCCATGAAGCCAGGACTCAGCCAGCAGCAGAGCCTGAGGCAGCACAGCCGGGCTGCTGCCTCCTCAGCAGAAACCGACTGGCTCCACAGATAAGCCTTCACCCCTGGGCCAGCAGGTCCCCCAGCGGCAACTCCTGCCAGGCAAAATAACTGTGCACCCCCCTGCTCGGGCTATGTACAGCCAATTCGCAACTTCACATTCTATTATTGTTATTAGTTTGTTATATTTAGCCCCGAATATCAACATTTCACACTAAATGTCTTTTCTAATTAAGAAACCTAAAGTTACCTCCACCAGCAGTGTCTTCCACTTCGGATTTGTGTGCTTTCCTTTTTTCCTGAAGTAACTTCCTTCAGTTACTATCCACTTGTAAAATATATTCGAAATAGTGAATCTGTGAATCTCCTCCCTAAAAGCATGATTTATTTTTTTTTTTTTTAGGGGATTCCAGATTCCCTTTTCTCACTAAGGTAAAGCCAAAACTTTTTTTTATTATTATTAAATACAACAAACTTCTGTAGCTCACTTTTCACTTTACTTTCCAGGATTCCAATGGAAAAGGCATGAATCTATGAAACAAGATGAGGACTGAATCTCTATAGTAATACATTTTTATTTTTTTAAAATACAAATAAGGAAAATTTAAATACAAATAAGGAAAACATGAGCAATAAGCTGAAAAAAAAAAAAACCCAACTTATTCCACAGTAAGTACCATGCTAGAAAAAGCACAATTAGCTCTCCAATGAAACAGATCTTTTCACTGGAAAAGATGCAAAAATGTTTCAAGTTCTCAATTATTTCAACATTTCATGCTGAAATCACTTAGAAATTTCATATCCAACCAGATTTCCTTAAAAATATGAATTCCCTATAAAATAAAATAAAAACTTTCTAGAAAGATGAATTAAGGTAGCAACCAAACATTTTACTGGGGAAGGGGAGAGGAAAGCGGGGGAAGGGAGAAGGGGGAACAGTGGCAACTTGGAGGAAATTTGCCTGTTTTTACTTCTTCCAGGCTCTCGGAGCTTACAGCGAAAGTAAACTGTTTATATTTTAAATCCCCACGGTAATTGAAAGGGGGGAAAATAAAGCGATCTTGGTTGCTTTTGTCACAGGAACAACCAGCTTGGGAACCATTTGGGGTTTCACATCAATGCTTCTGACGCCAAATTGTTAGATGGAAATTCCCAGCGGTGTTCCTGAAAGACTTGGCTCCATGTCTACAAGTCATCTGCAGGTAAAACCAGCTGCTGTATTGATCTTTGAGTGGTCACTGGCTATTGTCACAGCATAAGAACAAATCCCCCATCTGGGATTATCTGTGTGATTTTATATGATTATTAGTGAGCCTCTAATTGCATAATCAATCTGCTGGGGAAAGAGAAGCCAAAAGAAAGACGACACATTTGTTACGTAAACCCAGCTCTTTGTTACTAAGAGCAAGCAAAGGAGTACATGCATCTTCACAGTAAGCTTTCAGGAACAGTCTGTTTGCAGATAATCAATTCATGACCAAGCCAACCTCTGCAAACAATCTATAACTTATTTGCATTACTGTAGGACAGAAAAGCCATAGCACTAAGTCCAGACAGTTCCCTATCATTAACACTGTTCAAAAACAGAACAGGAGAGGGCAAGTCTGAAAGGCAGGAGACGGGATGGGAGCCGGAACACCAGCCAAGAGGGTTGCATCACCCACTGTCACAGAGGAAGAAGATAATAGCTGGGTACAGGAAGGATGGTCGGGACATAGGAATAAACTGATTCTAGATATCAGTAATCAAACTTTCACATATAAGAAACCAGTACAAATCTGTACAAGCTGTACAATAGTTTACGTTTCATAAACACAGGAAATCTGAATGCGGAGCTAGACCAGATGACATCTGTAAGTTCTTTTCAAACTCTATTGTTCTTTAATTCTACATGAATAAGTTTCCTAACAGCCTATTCCCAGACACTGTCCTCCATACTTTCTAACATTTAGTGCATGTTTTGATTTTAAAAGCTGGAACATATTTTGGTTTTAAACTCTGGTAAGAAACAAACAAAAAAAATACTCCAATGGAAATTCTTTTGCAAGTATTTTATTTTTGTCCAAAAATATCCATATTACATTTTTCTACAGCTCTACTACCCACTACGTGCATCATCATAAAAATATTGACAAAACTGGTTTACTGATCAGAAACCAAAATTCTGAATTCTTCTCATTCTTCTGAATGAGAAAAGAGAGACGAAATTATTCTCATTGCCAAAAAGATCGTTTCTCCAAGAGAACAAGGAGATAGGCAAGGGGAAACATATGCAGAAGACTTTAATTTTCACTTGGCTGATTACAACAACCATTACAAGCATCTGAAATAAACGGTGTAAAACTCGGAATCTAATACAAATGCTTGCTAAAATTGTGAAAAGTCAATGGAGGCCTTTTCAGGATTTTTGCTGTTAACAGATCCTGCCAACTTTCAGAAGTATACTTAATTCATTTACTGCTCCGAGAAAAATGATCTGTTGGGCTTTCTAGGATGATGGAAGTGTTCGTTGCCATCTACATGTAGTTTTAACTATTCCAGTTAACCCTCTTCCTGAACTTACACGGCTTCCAGCTGACAGTTCTATTATATGAAGAATAGAAACATCAGCTGTGGGTGACTTTGAATGATGCTGCTGTTCAGTGCCCTCAAGAAATCACATGTATAAGACTCAGGTGGCCAGATTTGTAATATAAATGGAGCCAGGTGTCAAGCTGCTCTTTTCAGTAATGAGACACTCATTTGTCCTCAAAAGAACTAGAAAAACTGGATAGATGCAACCCCAAATTCAGTACCAAAATCACAGACTCCCAGCTGTTTGAAGCTTACAGCAGGGCTAATATCTTCAAAACCTGCAACAGTAGCATCTTGAATTTGCCAATGAGAATTAAACTTTCAGACATATTTTTTAAATGGTGATAGGTTGACCTCTGCTTAATGAAATAATGAATGAAATGATCCTTATGTATAAACCTTGCAAAGCTTGTTACCTAATATGGATGACACACTTTGCACAGCTTAGACAATATCTTCTATAGAAGGGCAAAATATAAAATGAGTTGTAAATTCTGCTGCACTGGAGAGTATAGAACTGTACATCAAGCACAACATGATTTGAGGAAATTTTCTTAATGTATTTAACACAAACAAACAAAAAAATCAGATACCTTTAACAAAAATACATGGGGAAAACAGTCACTCTACCGCTTTTAAGAAAGATGAAAACCTGCGGCTATTTTGGACAGTTGATGCAACACACTAAAGGCCAAAAATGAATCCAGTCCAGGTCCCCTTTTCTAGAAGAGGGAATGTCACCATAAACCAACACAGACTATAGTTTGAAGTAGCCCTGTATTGGAAAAAAAACCAACAAAAACACTCCAAAAGCCTCTGAAACCCCCCATTAGGTACAAAACTTCAGTGAAACCACTGAACTCCAACAAAGCACCTAGGCTTAGGGGGAAGGCAAAGCTGAACAAAACCCACATTTAATGCAATAGGTGGTTCCAGTAGGGTTATCCCCATTTTTCTTTCAAAATCTGTAATCTGCAGAGCTTGAGTTGAGGCAAACTCCATTGTCCTCTCTCCAGCTTCACCTTCCTGTCCCAACAGTTCTGGTTCCTAGAAAGGACCCCTTCTATTTTTCAAGCCTTAAATTTTCGTCAAATTCTCAACTGCCCTCAGGCTCCTTGCTTTTTTCAGGCATCTGCCAGTCAAGTCACAAGCTTCCTTTCAGTCTGTGCGTTCCACCTCCTCAGACACACACAGATGCTTCAAATCTCAGAACATAAGAGACAAGTTAAGGTGAAAAGGAATCTTCCCTTCTAGTGCTCACCCACTCAATCTCTTACAAAATCTCTTAACATACAAAATACAGTACTTGCATATTAAACAAATTTAGTGAGACTACCATCTGTTGGCACATGTACTTTGGGTGCAATGCTGAGGAACACAGACAGGTGCCTAAGGAGGCATTTTCCCATGATCACCTCATCCAACTACATCCATCTGCTGAACAGGAGGGTTCTGCTCCCACGCACGGCCTCACCTACCTGCAGCTAGGGGTTATCCTGCTCCCTGCCTCCCATCCAGCCTAGAGATGAGCTGGCTGCAGGGCAAGTTGATTTACTCAGATAATCTGCCAAAAAACTTTTGGGTTTTTGAGGGGATGTGGGCTTAATCAGTGAAATGATCTGGCTCTGAAACTGTTTAGCCACTGCACATTGACAGGAAGACCAAGCACAGGCCTAGTACTACATATTTCTGCAACAACTCTAAGTCAGGCTAGATTTGATGTGAAAACATGTGCAGAGGTTCCCTATGTACCAAAGAGAAATAAGCACTTCCAAAGACTCCTTTGGAGCATTTCAGAAGGAAGCTGACAACACCTGAAGATCTTTTAGTTATTCAGAATAGTCTGACAGGAGGAAACCCTCTGTCAGGGCCGTGATTCATCCCATTTTGATCAAGTACACAGCCCTCAGGAAATGCTTATTTCTCTTCATTGACCAGAAGAATAGTATGAGATTTTTAGCCCACAACCTCACATTCATATTCTGAATGCCTAAAGGTAGGTAGGATGGACCTCCCACCTAAGATGTTCAACCAAATTTAAATGAGCTGACCAAGTGCAGTTATTTCCAGTATAGAGACCTACCTAGGGGGGAAGATGGACAGAAGCAATAAAGCATTCCCAGCTTCCTTTCCTTCTACTTGTGTAGCGCTTTAAGACCAAACAGCATACCATTTCTAATGCTACAACAACAGGACTACTTCATAAAAATATACAGCAATAGCTGAATAACTAATTGTGTATTAGTTTAACAAAAATCGAAACCAAACAGCTAGGTATTGCTATCTATAAATACTACTAAGCTGCCAGGCACCAGCTCCAAGTAAAAGCCTGCAAATAGGCCTCATTTAGAGATAACTATCAATATTGTCTTCTTACTCAAACATTCTCTACTGCAAACACTGCTGATTCCAATAAGGATGGGCATGGAACCAAATTACTAAGATTTTGATTTTGCAAACTCCAACAGCACGATTGCAGTCTTTGTTTAATTAGATGAGTGCCAAAGGATGACAGCTATGTATAATAGGTGCTGTGTTGAATGACCACGGAGATGCTGCTCAAGTGCAATACATCGCAGGGCGAAGCCTAAGCCACTACTATAAAGCACACGAAGTGAGTGTATGAGGATCTAGGTTGTATGACACTCTGACAAGCTTCAATTTTTTAAAAGCAACAGTAAAGTCAGTGAGTTAATTTTTAATATT
Source organism: Limnodromus scolopaceus (assembly GCA_028565335.1). NCBI lineage: Eukaryota > Metazoa > Chordata > Aves > Charadriiformes > Scolopacidae > Limnodromus > Limnodromus scolopaceus. The sequence continues at coordinate 6,092,224 of JAOXNO010000002.1, forward strand.
CTACTGTATTGCACAAGGATTCATAGGCAGTGTATTACATTAGCTTTATACTTTCTGAAGTGCAGTAATAAATACAGTATTGTTAAAAGTACTGAACTAATACACTGAGCACTAGCTCTGCTCTGTCTTACTGATAATATAAGTTTTTAGAGTTTTGTTGGGTTTGGGTTTTTTGTTTGTTTGAGGGTTTGGAGGGGGTTGTTTATTTGTTTGGAGGATTGGGAGATTGCTTTGGGTTTTTTGTATTTTTTTTTAAAGCCTGAATAGCCTACATGGAACCTTCAATGTGTGAGAGGGAGCTGACTCATTGGACAAGATAGAACATTGAAACGTAGGCAATTAGGAACCTTCTCAGCCACAAAACTGGGTTAATAATATGGGGTTTTCTAACTGAAAACAGAAAGCAGTAACCTTTCTGTTGGGCTATGAGTTCTTTTCACATACTTGCTCAATCACTAAAGTTTCCAACAAACCACTATTTGAAAGCTAAAGTTCATTACTATATTTGAAATACCATAAATGAAAACTCAGCAGAAATTTCAGCAAAGCAAAATAAAAATCACATCAGAACAGGAATTATTTAAAAAAAAAATTAAAATCTTATGAACTAAAACATATGCAGTTTCTACTGCAAATGTCACATACTAATTTTTGGGGGCCTTAGACTGGACAGAAAGCTGAAGTGTTTGCTTGGTAGGCCAAATGTGTCACTTAAAGCCTGAGGGATAACAAAAGAAGCCATGTGTACCAAAACAGCCAGTAAGCCAGGACTGTTTAAGCAACTGATCTTTTCACTGTATCTGTTAACACCCAGAAGCTGCTAGTACCACCAGCTAAAACCTGATTTGCAGTGCTATTCAGCAGTTTGAGAACTTTTGCTCTAAAACTGTAATTTAGCTGTACTCAGGAACTCCAGCTGTCTCCACATAAAAACATTCTCTAGAAGATACCATGCTATACACTGTTTGAAAGACAGAAACATAGTATGTAATTAAAGCTTATCAGATACTGAAACGCTTCTTTGCAAGAGAGCCTGAACAATGGATCATACATGGTAACAAGTTATATTTCTGCATTTGAAAATTAAACAGAATTCCTGTGGGAGGGAAAAGTGGGACTGGTTATTTCATCTGCTCAATAATAATGAACTGTTATATCTTGGATATGCGAAACATTAATAAACAATGAGTAACTAGTTAATTTTTTAACCAACCCCACAGCAGTTTACAGTAGCTTTTTGATGGCACTAAGACATGGATGTCATAAACCACAAAGCTACGTATATAGTGATGTGCTTTTCTTTCCCCACCCAAGTTGCAGCTCAGGACAGTCAAACAGGCTGGACCCTGTGGATAAAGTTTTCTGCAGTCCTCTAACACGACAGCTCTCTTCCACCCTGCATTATAAATAAGCTACTTCCTTTTGAAACAACTTAAATGTGAAATCTAACAGCTGTTCTGTTTGCTGCTCCATTCCAAAGATCAATGAGCTTTGGGTATGTCAGTTATGGAAACATAATCCATCAAGAATTAAAAAAGATGTTGCTAAACACTGCAGGTTTTATACAGTGTTTTTGGGGCTAGTCACTAACAAACATATCTGCTCAATAACTTTGGCCACATTTACTATATTGAATTACAGTATTTATTTCAACAGCTTCCAATAATGTGCACAAAAAAATTCTCTACTGCAATTCAGTTATTGGGACAACAAGGGATAATGCACAGGTTTAAGGGCCTATATATATATGAAAATTATGATGAATTAAAAACCAGACAGGCTGGGTAACAAGCGAAATACAGGAAGTGAAAACTAAAACAGTTTACAGTGGTTTAAACACACAACCTCTTCCGAAGCTACCTTCTGTACTTCTGTAAGCTTAGCCTTAACATTTCGTTGTTTAATACAATTAGTATTTGATTTATGGAGAGAAATCAAGTCTTTGCATATGTGAGATTTGGATCTTTGGGTCCTGGAAATTAACACACTTCCACACAATAATTACTGCCTACAATTTCTTATCACTCTAAAGAGAAAGATGGGCAGTACCAACTTCCTGTAGTTAGCTTCCAGTATCAAAATCAGAATTTCCAGTGAATAATCCATCTCCTTTTCTTGTACAAAGATGAGATGTTGGAAGGAAGCTACAGGACGTTCTTCTCTTACAGAAAGATGGATGGAGCATTTATTCCATAAACAGTACATTGCAGAGACTTTCAATCTCAACAAACTACTAGTAAAAAGAGGAGTTTAAAGTGCTGAAAATGAAGACAAATGAAAAGTAAAAGATGGCAGAATAGAAAAGACTTTCCCCGAGGATTATTAGAAGTTATTAAATATTCATAAAGGATGTGCTATTCCTAGTCACAACTTTTTTTTTTTCCTCTTAATGTCACTCTGATTACAGAAAAGTCTCTGTAAAGCCAGACTTCAAAGTTCAGAAGTCCTCCTAGCTCTCCCCCCTTCAAAAACTGTTACCGATGAATTTAATTTCTCTCTGATCAAAGGACCGCTTCCAACAGCCTGAGAATATAGGTGGCTGCCCGTCAACACTGAGACCTAAAGAACAGATGCAACCTATTGAGAAAGTTTCACCACTGTAATCAGTGTATTATGGAGTCAAGGCAATGACAAACATACATAGCTTACTGTAACTGCAAGTAAGCAGTTAGCTGATGCCACATATACAAAGACTAAGTTTAGGAATTAAATTCTAATAGGGAATGCCAAAAAGTAAGCGTTTTTCAGAATTACGAACTTGAGCATAAGTACTTTTTACTTAGATGTAGTGTTTCTTACAAGAACTGAAAACAAGCACTGATATCCAGCAAAACAGTGAACTGCTACTTATATAGTTCTTGAGCTGCACTCCTTGTACGAAAGGAGCACTGAGAAGCTTGTGAAGTCAAGCAGTTGAAAGTGCCAGACTCATGATTTTACATGCAACCAGGAGACAGCTACCCTATGCATGATAACCATTGAACTGAGCGTCTCACAAATTCTATGGAAATGCAGTAGCTGATGATTTGGTTAGTGATGTCAAGATAGATGTGAGTTTGGCTGTCTGAGTTTATACTGACACACTCTATTGCTAAGAAATAAAAAAAGTTTGAAATATAGAACATGTTAGAAAACTCTGGCTCCAGAAAAAGGTGGCAGTAAGTATTTTTGCAGTGATGGATCAGTTTTTGTATACCATTTTTTGGAAATGTTTGCTATAAACTTTCTGTGATAGTCACAAAATGGTAGGTACAGGTTTGAGAGACTGCAGAAGGAGGAGAGATTATGTACATATACACAAATATATGTATGTATATACATACCTGACAGCTCTGAGTAATCTATTCAGTGTCAAACATTCCTTACAGGTTCCATCAAATAAACACTCTCAGGGAAAAAAAAAAAGAAAAAAAAACCCAAAACAAAACAAACACACACACCCCCCCCCGCAATGTTAATCCAGTTCATTTCACTACCTTTCTTTGCAAACATACATTATTTACACTATTAGTTACTGAGTGCTTAGGAAGGTGCAAGATGCATAAACTAACTGCTTTCAAACACCAGATATCCACATATACTTGCTATTTGCCCTTTGTCACTTCAGTGTGCCTCAGTGATAAATCAGAAAAAAACCTCATCCAAAAGAAAAATGTGGACTGTATTTTCATTCAGCTTTCAGTTTTGTGCTGAAACTGATAACATGGGCACTTGGAGAAGTTGCTTTCTTTAAGTGATTTTTTTATCCACTATATGCTACATGACTAGGAAATAAAATCTGCACTAGCTGTTCTAGTCCACTCAACTAGAGCTGGGCTGCAGAGAAAGTTCTCAGATAACTAGAATCAAGATCCTTTAAGTATCTGCCTCAGACATCAAACAGTTCGTAGCTGCTAAAAACCCTGTTATTTGACTCTAGAACTACTTGAGAACTGGAGATTTCAGGATTTCATACATATGAAAGATGACGTCTGATAGGAAAATTAACTTAGTCATTAAAAGATGCAAATGAGAAGTCAGTGACAGCTGCTTCTGTTGATATCCCACGTGAATGAATTTTTTATTTTAGTTCATACAATTCAACTGAGAGCTCTGAACGGGAGTGAGAAATCTTTTTATAGCAGGCGATTAATATCGAAACATTTAACCATTAAATCACATCATTAGGGGAAATAATTAGCTACTTCACACAGACAAAACAAGCTACATATAAAAAGGCAGTTTATGAAATATTTTAAAATATTTTTTTTGAATGAATGGGATGTATCAGAAAAAAGACTACAATCATATTTTATTTCCCTGCTTAGGAAAAGTTTAAAAGGACCATAAAATAAGGCTTCATTGGGGGCCTACTCGATTTTCAAGAGAGGATTTATCTTTGCTTAATCCAGTAAAACCAGTCTGTTAAATGTCACTAATAAATGGTCTTCTGGAAAAACTGGAGGGTTCAACCAGTGGACATAACCTACTGTTTTGCACGTATACTTATTTTTTTAACTAAGCAAATTTGGTTCTAAATAGTCAAGGAATGTTAACACAGAGATATAATCAAACAGAGCAAGTAGTGAACAGGGCGGGCAGAGAGAATCACATGACAAAGGTCTGTCTAGAGAAGGTGACATTTAAGTAGATCAGGGCAATATTCTGACAAATGTGACTGGAGCATGAGGTAGTTTGCATTCTTGCTTGATATACTGTTATACCAGGCTCTACAGTCTCCTTTACCCACATCACCAGCTTTCAATACATTTGTTACTCAAGTCCTACATGTCATACTAGGGGATCAAATGTCCTAAATTACATACCACATACAGGAAAGTCACAAGATACACGTACACCCAAAGAACTGGACAATTCATATTTACAAATAACATCCAAGTTGTGACATGTATCAAGCTTGAACTCTGTATAACAGATTCTAATTCTAAATAAACACACAAAATTAATATATCTCCCCTTATCTCCCCCCAAATTTAGGACTTAACTACCTTCAAGAGTAAACTCACTAAAAAAAAATAAAATTATATTCTAGGGCTTGCAACTTCAAACATTTTTCTCAGTATTTGTAAACAATAGAAAAGAAGGGCAATGCAACTTCCCCCTCAGACCTGCTCATCTGTTTACCTTAATTGCAAAGCCTTTCATATTTATTTTTTGTTATTTTTGTGCACTGTAAAATCTTGTATATTGGCTTCTCATAATCTAGTATTAGTCACAACTTTATATTGCCACGAATCCAGCACCATCATGCCTACCATTTTCTTAAGCTATGATGAAAAATCAGGCCTGCTTGTAGGAAGCCATTCATCTTTATCCCTAAAATTGAATTTGGCTGTCATTCCGAAAAATTTCTGTGCAACATTAAAGATAATGCAATAGCACAGTAACGGGGAAATTACTTTTCTTCTTAATGTCTCATTACTGATATTGCTAGTATTGTATATCTGCATCTGATACAAAAGGTATCTCAAGGGTAGTTTTAGGAACACAAATGATAAATAATTTTGGTCTCGTTTATCTAAAAAGAAACACATACAGATTTCCGTATTCATAAGCCATTAAAAGTATTACCAAACGCCATATGCTTTGATTGCTTCATGATAAGATAGAAGTCATCATTATAAGTGTCCAGAAACTTCCATTATCAACAGCAATACGAATCAGCTACCTTAAGTATTGCAGCAGCTAGCTTGTTTATTGCAAGCCAAGGCCTGCAAAAGGTGAATGAAATCACTTAAGTTTCATTACCCGCACCAAACATCACCTTTATTTAATACTTCCTAAAATACTAAAAGAAATAATAAAGTCTTGGAAACTAATTGTGTATCAGTAGAAACAACACTCTAAATGAGAAGATTTGAGATTTAATCTTGATTTTCATAGCACACTTCCCTGGTTTCAGAATGAGAACTGATCCTCCCAATACACTGCTTATTATCTTAGCCTGTAAAGTTGAGGAGTGGAAAAAAAAATCCAAAGGCTTACTCCATTCTGCTACTTTTACATCCTATTCCACTAAATACACAAGGATGACAGACACAGCTTCAGTCTGCGTTTGAACAGTCCAGTTCGAGAGTGCAGTTACGCTGCACAGGCACACACTAAACAATTTTTCTTTTATGCCTGTGCTACGCAGTGCTCCAGCAACAGAAAGGCAACGGGACTTACATCTATCCTTTATACTCCAACCTATGACAGCTGGTGGATCTCAAACAAAGCAGTCAATTTACATTTTTAGAACTCATTTAACATTGGTAAAAACACTCTGCAATGAAAAGTTCATTAAGTAAGGATTAAAAGACCAAGATTTGAAACTAATATCACAGCTTCTTTTAAACCACAGAGTTTAGGAAATCTGGACATGTCCTGAAGTCCTTCCAGGGAAGGTAAACCTTTTTCACATATCACAGCCCTTCACCTGTATCAGATGTTTAGAACCAATATGCCTGTCTCAAAACATACCAAAATAGAATAAAATCATTTCTTAAAATACTACAATATTATAATTCCTACATATATATTCAATTTCAAATATACTAAAGTGGGGTACTACCTACTGAAAAGTCCTATTCTTGTTAGTTATTCCACAATATCAATGTTACAATTGTGACAAATACAAAAGGCGCACAGGAACCTATACAAGTCTTCAGTACTATATAACCATCATTTAAACACCAGAAAGCAGACAATCATCATCTTTTTAATAAAAACATCATTTTATTCCACCAAAACTTAGTACTTTAAGAGAATTTAGACGACTCTAACTTAATGTACCCTAGCAACATATTCCTTTCAGAATTTCTATTGCACATTTAGTAAACAATACTTAAACTCAGCTGTATACAACCAACAATATATTTCTATTACAGAAAAAGAAGACTATAGAAAGGAAAGGTTGAATGCTTATGCCGAAGTGTGTGATAAAGGATTTTAAAACCATCTGGATAATTTAACTACTTATTTCTCATACTGAAAAAAACAGATTATGTATTATCTTTTTGGGAATGCACTTTCATTGTACAATTTCAAGAAAAATGAGTGATTTGTAAATATTAGCTAAACCTGATATGTATTCAATTGTATGGTTTCATGTTTCTTGCAGAGAAATTGCCTCGATGATTACACTAAGTTAAGTCAGCGTGACTAAACAGAACACTGTGGGGAACATGGGCCGTACTCGTCTTCAGATTCAAAGGAGAGTTTTCTTTAAGTAAAGTTGCCTTTTACCTCTTCTAAGTAAAGATCATTTAATGATAATGAAGATGTTCCTGAACTAATTTCTTGACTGGGTGTTAGCAGCAGAATATAATGCTGTCGAGAGGAAAAACCTCAAGCAAGATTCCTGATCTTGTTCAAAGTAATACATATTTCCAGTAGAAGTAAAGTTAACATTAAAATCAAATCAGGTATCAAATGGTTGTGAAGTTGAACTGGACAATGCTCTGAACTGAAACACATTTGCTTCTTTCTTTCTCCTGGCACTAATAGGAGACTCCATCAATACTGGTCCTAAATTAAGCAGCTTGGTTGACTAAAATGATGTGGGGTCAGTACGGAGTCCCCCACTCTATCTTAGCTGCTTTACAATATGACCACAGTAGAGCTTCCCATAGGTACTTTCTTCACTCTGTTCAAGTAACAAGCCTGTCTTTTCCCTCCACCCCACCCTAAGATGTTTGCCCTGTAAAAATTTTGTTTCTTCCCTCCTAAGCCCTGAAGCACCAGTATAAAATGATGCAATTTGTGATGAGAATCCAAGCACTGGAAATCACTTAGATTTCCAAGTTCAAGTTACAACGGCCTGAGTTCTGTTCCTTTATTCCTTCAGGAAACCTATCAGATGTCATTAGCTGATGACCAGAAGGCAGCAAACCTAAGTATTTTCCCAGACCAAGCTCCCAATACAAAAAAAGATCATATTCTAAACATCTACGACGAGTAGGTTTTAACAATACAGGGTATTTTGTCATTTCATTTAGGACCATTATTCTGTCTGTATAGATAAAAAAGGCATAGTGTATTTGGAACTGTCTAAAAAGTGAAAATAACTTCTTTAAATGGCAATATATTATTATTGATTCATCCAGCTCTCAGGAGCACTATATTACTGAAGTCCTGGTGCTTTTCAGACATTCACTCAGTAAAGACAACTAATATTCATGGAAACATTTTCCTATTTCCTTTATGCTTAAGTGGTTAGGGAAGAGAAAGTGGGCAGGCACAGTGATAATACGAGCAATACCACAGGAAGGGGGCAAGCCAACACACTTGCTGCATTTTAATGTGTTTCCTTACCTTTGTTATCAGATCAGCAAGGCTCCATCATAAGTTAGAGGGTTTTTTCTTCATTTAAGCTTTACAGTTAAAAACCACACAACAACAAGCCACCTTTCCATAGACTTAATAAAAAATACATTGGATAATTTTGCTAAACCAACTTTCTTACTTTTTTGTTATATTTTATAAATGTCTTCTGCCCATTTCTTAGGCAGATGGATGCATAGGAACTCAGAGAAGCCAAGTTACAAACATACTCCATACTTAAAAGACTATTACTCAATACATCTAACCCATATCCATTTTATTTCCAGATAGTCTATTTATAACAGCCTCCAAAAGGCGTTCAACTTTTTAAAGGCAGGAAGAAAGAGGAATGTCTTCAGGGCTGGGAGGTGGGGGAGAAAGGGGCACGCGCAGGGGAATATGTGTAATATTTTGATTAGGAAAAATACTGATGTTTTACCTCACGAACAATATTTCAGTGCCCAATGTTCTCACTATGCTCTTGGAGACATGTTGCTTGAAAAAGTCTTATCTGCCACGATAAAAAGAAGTTATACACACTTGCTATGTAACACTCCAACCAGCCATTGGGTTGAATGAGTCAATCCTTATAATCACCCTTTTCCTATCTTCCTTACCCCAAGTACTGATAGCTATACAGAAACTCTACAATAGGACCATCTATTTGGAACCTTCACCTGCAGTTCACACTCTCCATCACTCCAAATGTGTCTGTGTGCATATGTACCACAATACATGCTTAAACGAGAGCACTAGAACCATCACAGCTAAAGCTCTGGGGAAATAGGGAACTTTTGGAGTGAGATTTTTGTTAAAAGAGAAGGTTAACTGACCTGTTTTCTTGTACAAAAAGAAGAGGAAAACAGCCTTACAATTTTATGTGTATCCATCAACAAGCTATAACCACCTTCATGAAACACATTCTGTCAAACTGGCTCTCTCTGAAGTAATCACTATTCTGAAAACACCGCACTGGGATCCACCAGCGTGAAACTGTAGACTGCTACTGAAGTGAGTTTTATGTCCGAGTATCAACGTACATTATGGAACCATCTGGTTGTTTCTGCAGTGTGTGGAAAAAAAGCAGGTTAAGCTATTGGACAGAAACATCAATGCAGTATGCTGGAATGCTTTGCAGCTAAAAGCATTTAGTAACGTAACCATTTGATATTCAAGAGACTGAGCTCACATACAGGAGGAACAAAGAAGAACAAATACGAATCAAGCTGTTAAACTTTGAATTTGTTCCGTCTTAAGGTAGAACCACACCAAATCTCTCTAGTGGTAAGTATAAATGTTTATTCTGAACTGTATTATTTAATATTTCAATCATCTAGCTTTAAAGCAACTAAACTACACCAGATTCCCACAATGCCAGTTCATTTTTGGCAATAATTAGATCACATGACCAGCACTACCAAAGGCATGCACTCAGAAACCAGAGGTACAAGATCCTAGGATGCCCAGCACTACTAGATTTTTCTAAAGATGACCTGGAAAGATGCATATTGGTTTATGCTGGAAATTAAGGATAAGTATACTGCAATCTTTTAAAAGTGAGAAGTTTGAAGATTAGCATCTCTATACACACCGAAAGAGCAGGTTTTCTTCAGCATGCGAAAGCTGGCATGTGTCATGGTGCTTCAACAGATTTTCCTTGCAGTACAGACAGGTAGATATGACACAGTATAATTAAAGAACAAAACAAAAATTTGAGCTGTTTTAATTTCAGTTCAATAATGTTCCTTTTCTAAGACAGACTTGTATATCACTTGTACATGTTAAAACAAACCATTGGATTTAGACCCAGGTATTCCCACTATGTTGTTTTCAATGTACCTCTACATTTTCATACAAGATTCTTTATTACAAGATCCCATGGGGTGGTTCTTTGCGCTACATATTTAACTTTTTCTACTACATGTATTATTTGTTCTGCAACTTTTTGAAAGCATGTTCATCGTTCTTGTTTGGAATATACCGGCATATAGTAGATGCAGCCAATTCTCTTCTCCTTTTCTCCACTCGCCAATACGCCCTTCTTAGAGAAAGCAGTAAGTATACCTGATTATTGTGTGAATTCCACTAGAATTTTTATGGAACTTGTACTTGCTGCATTTTTGACTAATCAATAAAAATCACTTAGTATCTCCTTTTCTCCTTGGCCCCCAACTTCTTCGACAGAAGGCAGTGGTCACGTTCCACTTACTGAGGCCATTGCCTGACATGGACTGAAACATCCACAGACACCCTCACTGAATTACAGCTTCTTTACTACTGCTGCTTGCTGCAACTGGTTGCTATGTTTGCCCCCACCTGCCCCTCCCCTTTTCGGAGGGGCCATCCAACTGCCAATGAACTCGTGAAACAGCATTTCGTCACACTCTAGGGTTTGTTTCACCCAAGAGCAACAGTTAAATACAGCCCATTTGTGCACACTTCATGTGCACAGCAATCTTGTAGAAAAAGCAACATAGCAAGAGCTGATGCACACCATTTACCTGTAGCATGTTTTGTTATTTCTCTCCATATCTCATCAAGAGACATTACTGAACCCTGGTAAAAGTTCCTTTGCCCACCACACCCGAGTGTAGCTAATATGGCCAGAGATTTTACATCATTTCAGCAGATACTCTGGCAGCTATTCTTGTAACACATGTTGCTGTAGCACAAGCCAGGCTGGAAATATTTCCTATTGGGTCTATTGCACTTCTCTGCTTTTCTTCCAGGAGCTCTGTCCTGGACTTCGGAAAAAAAAGTCATTCAAAACAAAGGAAGATAAATGGATTTTTTGATATTGATCCAACAGTGACATTCAGAAAAAAACCCACGCTACCAGATGCTCAGTTGGCCTTCAACCCCATGTCTGAGAAGGTACAGAATCAAGGACAAGAAACAGGCAAAAATACGATTCATTAACAGTTTGGTTTTAAATTCTAATTGGTACACGTTCCAAGTAAGATCCATTAAATTGTTGCATATAATGATTAGATTCTCTTGACTGCAACCAAAGGGAAAGCAATCTTTTAAATATGTTTAATCCCATTTGGGATTAAATTTATTTTAATTTAATTTTTATTAGTTTGTAACCTCATTTTAGCTACAATATTGGCTGTAAAAGCAAATTAGGTGTTTTGGACACCCACAACATGGAAATTATTTAAAGCTGGCTCTCAAGATCATGCATAAAAAGAAGTGAAGAACAAATCTTGATCAGCACATCTGAAAACTGTTTTCTGAACGCACCAATATTTTCATTTATGCATAAATACCAGTTATGCATATTTTCTAAATGCACCAATGACACTTCTTATCTGTAAGGAACCAAGACACAGCCTTGATAGAAAAAAACAAACCAGGGGTGGGGGGGGAGAGGAGAAAATTTTGGTACAGCTAGATGTGGCTGAGAAATCCTCAGACTTTATTTTTCAATTTTTTTTTTTTAAAAGGAACATTTAATAAGTGTTTTTTCCACTGAAATGCTGTGATCTTACAGGTAAGGTTATGCATGGCTTTGAAATGAACTGTCACTAACAGCACAAAGCTTTGATCATATCAATTATTAAAATTAATGATAGCATTGTTATTGAAGTAATTCACAACAATGAGAACAAAACACTTTCAACAGGTATTTTTTTCAGAATTAAATAGGTTCACATTTTTAATATGCTATATAGTAATTCAAATTTTAATGTTACTAAGGATCTCTAATAGACTTACGGTATGCTCTCATTGCTTTATTCAAGAAGAGGAGATGAAGAATTCAAGAAGAACTTTGGGAACTATGTGCAGGAAGAATGTAGTGTAAATATCTTCCAGGAAGTTACCTGTATATTCTGTTTAAAAAGTTGGCATCTGATCAGAGTAAAGGTTCACATAGCACAGTATTTAGTCTCTGGTACAGCCTTGGGAAAGGGTGCAAGAACAGATGAAACTCATTGCAATTGACAACCTGAGCCAGCTATACGTGGTCCATTTGTATTTAAAAGCCCTTGGTGAATTTTCTTTATACGAATTTACCCAACCGTTGTTTGCAACCACATCACGATCTTATCATCATAGCATTCTGTGGCAAGGAAATCCACAGCTCAGCAATGAATTTTAAGAAAAACTATATTAGGAGAAGTTCCTCCAACATATTTATCCAGAATGGATGTAAATGGTGTTAACAGACAACTACCACCACCTTCAGAGAGCTCACTGAGCCAGGCAGACTCATTAGATGTAGCATCTGAGAATTACCCACAAAAGTCCTAGCACATGACTAAAAGACAATTTCTAACCCTCATCGGTTCATGCAGAATTAACCTTACTTAGTTCAATAAATTTAATGTACAACAGAAGTTAGAGTTGACTGAATGCAAAAACAACTGTTAAGCCTCTGGAATTTGGAATCCAGTTACAAGCAAACAATGATTGCTTACTGTAGGAGTAAATGCCACAAGATTAAAAATTTCACTTTTTTCATCAAGGTAAACAGCAGCGTATAAACTATTCAAAAACAATCCTAGCACTTTTTTCTTTTTTTTTTTTTTTTGTTTAAAATCTGATTTGGATTAAAAACATAAGGCATAGCAGGGAAGGGAAAAGGAGCAAGATCATTGTACTTCAAGAAGACTGAACAGCATACACTGAAAATGACTAGCCATAATTAGAGCAATTCAATGGTGAATTCTTCTGCTGAAAATGGAGTTTAATAGGGAAAGGGAGAACCTATTTAAATATTGGAATTATTAAATTTACACTTGTTTGATCACACGCTCGTTTTTACCAATTTTGCAATTCAGAGGTTTGAGAAGTTGTTTTTTTTTGTTCTATGCACCAGTAGTTTCCTAGGTGATCTTACCCTCTGTATAAGCAGCATAACACTGTTAATTACAGCTTCAATTATCTGCAGATACAGCACTGTGGATTCAGTTAGCTAATGTTATCTATACAGCACAACAGGATTGTGTTATGAACTTATCACCTAGACTCACTTATAGGTAGGTACCATGACCCTGAACATACTTCTGATCTTGGCAAGTTCCTTGCTGCAAGCCAAGGATATTCAGTAGCTTAAAGCACAAAGATTCATCTCAAAATATTTGCAACAGAAATATGACTAAGTCTGTGAATAAAAATGGAAGTGACAAAAATAGAAAAAGTTGTGTTTACAAAAAGTTTAATTTTACCCTTAAATATTGGCTTTTATTTGACTTGTTATCATGCATATCTGAGGGAAGGATCTGATCCACAGTGCTAAAAATGCCAAGGTATAGCCTACAATTAGATCCCAGTTCTACTGATTTTTAAAGCAATTTGCAAATTCCTAAACATTGTTAAACTAAGTCATTATGATACACCCACCAATGCAGACTAACTTACAATTTGTCTAAGAATATACATCAAGCAATACAGCATTAATACAATTTATTCAGTGTGCACAGTCTTCCTCCAAAGCAGTTACTATACTCCTACAGAACTTTTCAAACCTCTACTGTTAAATATCTCCAAGTCTTATACATTTGTTGTTATTCCCAAGGAATATAAACAGAATTATCCACAAAGTAATTTGTGGAAGAAAAATTTGATGCTTACTGATCTCTGGTGCTGTACATTTTCAATTCATCTGTACATAACAAGACAATAGAATGACCTTCACAATGAAATGAAATTTCAGGATTTTTAGTATAAGTTTTCCATTTAAATGCCAAGCAAGGATGTGTATTTTGCTGATGATGACAGTATCATTGATTCTTTAAGGAAAAAATATCTGAATTTCAAGATCCTAGGTGAGACAGAATCAAGTCGCCAGATGTCAAATACATTTAGATTTTAGGGAAGTTCAGATCTATATGCAAGTTCCCTGATTAGTCATTTAGCCTTAAGAAAAATTCCAAAGAAATTTGTAGAATTTCTCGAAGATACAGTTCCAAAGTTTTGACCTGCACCTTTATGACTCATTTTCAGACATGCTGACTACAAGCTGCCAATCTGTGTTAAAGAGAAAAATAGAAACAATGTGATTTTGTTTTCCTCTGTATCAGCACGTTTTTATGATGCTCAATCACAAAAACCTCAGCCTTCCAAGCTGTCTGTGAATTGAGATTCTCTATTTATTTTGATACGTGGAGGCTTTACAGGAGTGTATCAAATGCTTTTTTTGACCCACTTTCAGTTGCTCCAAATAATTAATTATAGAATGCATGTAGTCATATGTCATACAACAGATTAAAAGATAATTGGCAGTCAGTTCAATTTAAAAACAAAAAACAACAGCCTGGGAAAGTAAAGAGAATCCCACTTTAAAGGTTAAATGTTAATCAAAACTGAATGAATGAAGTTGTTTGTCTACTGAGATACCCAGTGAAATCCTCTGATTTGGAACAGTGTCAGTGTATTTCTTCCTAAGGCAATCCTCACTGCTGAACGTTTGGCTACTCCAGCTAAAGTCAATTCCACAGTTTTTCTTCAAATACACAGAAGACAGACACGATCAGAAATCACAGAATTACGCTTCATCTTAAATAGGTTTGAAGATGAGCAGATATGGAACTTTTACACACGTTCTCAATATCCTCATGCACAGCTTCCACAGCAACTGTTCTCCTACCCACCAGATAAGGTGGGGTGGGAGGAAATATTTCATGTGTAGGTGGAGTGATAAATTTAAGTTAGCTGCTTTTCTGACCTCTATGAAGTAACTACCTTAGGACTCTAGTCTTGTTGCCTTTGCTAGCACAACTGTGCAATTTTCCAAAACTCAGGGCCAGCAGTTCTATTTGCTTTTATTCAGCAGATTCAGTTCTGTATTTCCCTTGTAGTCCTGTGCATTGACATGCTGTGACAGGGAAACCTTTTCGAAACCAGCATAATGTTAATTTCGTAGTGGAAGCAAAACCTTCTCATGTAACTACAGACGTTTCTTTTAGGTAAAGGACTGACTGCAGATACCTTATTTCCTCAGGATACTGCAGACACATCAGAAAACACCTGTAGTCTGCTGGAACTTCCACATCTGGGAGAAACTCTCCAAAGCTCTTTGGTTTGCCATATCTTTGGGCATTTTCTTGTATTGGCATTATTAATACTCAAGTATTTACCAGACAGCAGCTTATACTGGATAACATTATGTCCTCCCACCTTATTTTGTGTCTAACTGCCAACGAGTAAAACTAATATTCATGATGTAGGCTAAGACAGTACAGAATTTTCTTGAATTCTAAAATAGTTTCCAATACTTCAGGGTATTTGGAGACCTTCTACTAAGTAGGGCATACAATAGCCATATGTACACACAGAGCAGGCTGCAAAAAAGAGGGTGTACCACATAAACAATTAACTAACTGAAGTATACTCCAATGAATAAACATGCGTGTATTAAAAAATAAATGTTTGACACTGCATTATTACCCTAAGATAACTAATGTATTAGAGAAATCAGAGTCTTTAGAGCATTCACATGACAAATACACTGAGAGTTCTCTTATACCCTAGAAAGTGTTTAAATTTTTTTTAATATTGAGCATAGCAAGGATTATAATCATCTGTACTTGTGCCTCAAAGTTAGTTCTCAGTGGAAACTGGAGTCTGAGGGGAAAAAGGAGAAGCTAATTAATATAAATTACAGAAGCAAGTGACAGGACTGTTGAATTCTTACCCCTGCAAGGGGAAACAGACCTCCTGAACCAAAGAAAGTCAATTAAATACAAAAGACGATCAGAATTAATAGACACCTCTGTTGCAGATGCTTACTGAATCAAGAAAAAAGGACAAACTGATACACTAGAGTATCAAGGGATGCCTTTGTTTTGTGCTTTGCATGCAGACAGAAGTAAACCTTGTCAGCGCTCCAGGACAGGAGAAAGCCATGCATGACCAAACAAGGGCAAGAGTCTAGCCCAAGATTAACGGACCATGTCTCTTATTCTCCCTCCTGTGCTAGGTGTATTCATTCAGTTACAGTCACAAACAATTCTTTTTCAACTTGGACCAGGTAGAGAATTGAGCTTTTATTTGTCTGTGGTGTGCCACCTATACATACGCACGACAGGACTGCGCAGGTAGTGTGTAATAACCAGCACATGTGAACTGCTAATTGACTCAACATTCATTTTCTCTATATTGCTTGTTGCCCTAAATAAATACATCTTGGGAAAGGTGGCTGGTTAACTATTATTATCCCCAAATGATACCAGAACTGAAGATACTGACTAAATTTGTACCAAAGCTATTACTTGACTGCAAAGGGACATGAGAAGACAGTCATGGTGGGAAAGCAGAGGGATAGAGGTTATTGCCCCAGAAGAAGGAAATCCCTTAAACCTCCAGCCAGTCCCTAAGCGAGACACCCTTGCAATGCTATCCGCAGTAAAAGAGACTACTCACACTCCTGTGTATTTCCATTGATTAGTCTGCAGCAACATCACTTCTCTTTAACAACTCAAGGTCTCAACACAGGCATTCTGGACCTTTTTTCTAAGTATTTGCAATATATGCCACTATAAAAACAGTGTTCTTGTGACTTAAATCATAAATAAAAAGATATTTCAAAGGAGGAGGAAAATTATATAAATTAACAATCACAAAGGTAAAGCTGGAACTTTGAGCAAAAAAGGTATTCTTCCTGTTCTGCTTTTAAACTTTTTGATAAAAGAAAGATCTTGATCACCGATTTGCTAACTCATTATATTGAGTTAATATCTTCTTAAATCAGTAGTATTTGAATTTGCATTAACACTCAAATTATTCTTATTAAATACTTATGCCATACAGCAACATTCTCTCTAATGCTATTTTTGAATAGTCACAAAAAAGTTCTGTTTGCTAAGATAGTGATAGCATGAGTGATATGTGAGGATGCTCCCAAATCCTACCAAGAAGCAGCTAATCTTGGGAGCTCAGAAGAGAATCACTCTGGAGGCAGCAAATGTTGGTCCAGGGCAGCGGAATCTATATTCTTGATGCTAATAGCTCCCTTCTGCTGGAGATAGTGCTGCCCTGCTAAAACACTACTCACATTCATTTTCATTTAGGTTTGGTTGTACCTTGCTAAGCAACAGACAGCACAAGGAATTTGGCTCTAGAAAGCCTTCACAGCAGATTCCAGTGTTGGGAAGTTCAGAAATATTTGGTCAACTCCACTTCTTGAACCATCAAGAGCTTTGGGCACACTCTTTGTTGACCTTAACAGATTTACCTTAACAAGCCTTCCACCCCCGCAGCCCAATTCCAGCCTGGCAGTAACACACACCTGCCACCTCCTGCTGCGGCTGATGAACATCCTTGCTTTGCCCAGTCAGAAAAGGAGAGAGGAAGGGGTGAGGAGACCCTCAAAGGGCAAGCAGGGACATTTACTGGGTATACTCTTCCAGAAGCACACAGCTTTTTCAGTTAGAGCTGCAGGAAACCTTTCATCTTCCTGTTGCTGTGCTGACTGATAAGAGTATGCTGAACTCTCTTCATTTTAATTCATGCAGTGGTTCTTATGCAAATTATTTTAAAACAATGCTGGTGAGCTTCACTTGAAAGAAGCAAAGCTGCTATGGGAACCCTAAGGACTGCAAAGACAGGAAAGCAGCAGGAAAAAAAATGCAAACCACAAAACAAACAAACAAACAAACCCCCACGCAGCAACAAACAAAACAAATGGGTGAAGCAGGTAAAAATGTAGGTTGAAGTATTCACTGTTTTAGTGTCAGTCACACCTCTACCACCCATAAGTACAGTCAGGTAAATCCAAAGTTGCCATTAATAGGCTGTATTAGAGTGGTAAGAAGTCTAGTGTACTGAGGGGACACTTTATTAATCCAAAACTGTAACAGTATTAAATTGGAAAGTTGCCATACTTCCAACTGATAGTGGTCAATACATTTCCAATTCACTCTGTCACATTTTAATTAAATTATGTTATGGTAAATATACTAAAACCTCTATGACTTGATGGCATTTCAATTTTAGCTCTCAACTTCTCAGACTCACTTGTGTAAGGTAAGCTTGGAAAACAGTGCCATCTAATGCTAAAGAGCATAAAAATAGGAGATTACTGTAATAACTTTAAAATACAATGTTGCAAATTTGTTTTACACTGATTTTCCACACTATTCTGTAAAATTCAATAATAGCTTAAATAAAAGTTTAAAATGCATCTGTCAAATGACATAATAGATTTGGAAAACATCAGTTCAAAAGTATCTTTTTTCAAAAGTTAGTTCAAAAGTATCTTTTATGAAAGTAAGAACATCTCATTCAGGTGACAGAAGTATTTGTACTTGAATAGCAAATACCCAAACTACTTTATTACCTTCATGTTGTTGGAGAGCATTAGGGAATCTGAAGATCAGATTTTCCTAATCAGTAAACATAAGATGACAAAAAACATTATCCACAAATCATTATATTGGCCAGCTCTAGAAAAGTGTTGTCATTGGCCCCAATTCATTAAAAATGATAATTTACAGCAAAAGCATGAAGACCATTTCATAGTGTTCTTGGTCAGCTTTCTATAGTACGTGCTTTTAAGTGCTCTTTTGCCAAACTTCCTGTTGCGGGAAAAGCAGATGAGCAAGATCCTCACTGCCACAGAAAGAAACAGAAGGAGCAAGCGTTTTCTAGGACAACTCTCTAGATGTTTATCAGCTTCATGTAGTCTGGAGTGAGGCCTTTCCTCTCAAGACATTTCACCTAATAGTTTCCTGAAGTTGGGTCTTACAGAGCAATAAAGTGTGTGCAGGACTGGGCTTGTTTTTCATAATCTAAACTATGTATGAAGAACTGACACACACATAAAGATTATACTGAATGAAGCAAAGCCAGTAGAGCAGTGAGAGAACTGGAAAGTTCTTCACAAGTTCAAGAATATGAGAAACCAAGGAAAGCTTCTCCTTCATAATCTCAAGTAGTTCATATACTAAAATCTAGCCCAGAATATTAGAGAAATTCAGAGTGAATGAATGTATTAATTTATGTTCTAATGTATTAATTCAAATTACATGGACAACGGAGCATTTGCATGAATTTTCAGCCACTGAACTTTTAACTCATTGTGCCATTTCAGATTGTGAGAAAAAAATCACATTTCACTTAAAAATACAAGCACTTTTCAAAAATATATTCAAGTAATGCACCTGTACTAGACGACTTTCCTGCCAAGTCATTCAACACTCAAGGTTCTCTCCATAGATAACATAATCTTCTAATTTTGATCCTTTGATTAGTTATCATATACAACAATATTCTTCTCAAAGAGAATCTGGTGATGGAGTTTTTTTGTTTGGTTTTTGGTTTCCCCCTCTCCTCTAGACATCCTTCATTAAAATCCCCCAAAGGTCACGTCTACTTTTTTCAATATTTACTACAAGACTAACCCAAGGAGATATCTTGCCACAACCACAGCCACTCTTTCATGACCCTGTTGTGCTCAATGCTTTTTTACAATGCACTGTAATGCTAATAGTTTCACACAACATTAATTTTATCTTACTTGAGAATTAGTCCTATAATCTTCAGCAGGCCTGTTAGGGAGATCAAGAATGGTGTGGATCAAGAAGTTTGTTCTGCATTTCTTTCAACTGCCATGGAACACAATGTTACATTAATTAATTGTGGGGCGCTTGAAGGATGTAGACAATTTTTTTTTATTGAGGTAAATACCATCCTGATTTAAAGCCCCCCCTTTTTTTTTTCTTTTGTATGTATACTCTAAATATCATGTTGCATATTATCACAACATCAAAGCTCTTGGGTTTGGTTCTAACTTAATTAAATTCTCTCTCTCACACACACAAAACAACAAAGTACTTTTCCCTACATGGATAATAAGAAAAGACACTGTTTTGGAGGCTCAAGGTAAGTGCTTGTCTTTGAAACCAAAAAGGTGTTAGAAACACCATGCAAAAGCAGACACGGCTAAACAGTGGCTGAAAAGTAAGAAAACATCCTTCAGAAAGCTGAAGTTTATCCAAAGGAAATAGAAAGGATCATAAATTCTGGGAGGCTAAACTAAGAACACAGACAAAGGACACAGAAAGTGTTTTAGGATCAGCCTAGAAGAGTCATAAACCCTACTAATATATCCTTTTTCAAACACTTCAGGAAGACAATACCTGTCTATGAATCTATGCTGTTCAAGGGATACAAGTACTGCTCAGGGAAGATTAGGTTATTGCATTAAACAAAAATTAAGTTTTGGGTTTTTTTTTTTTTTAATTCATTTTCACTTGAGGGCAGCTTAAAGAGATTCCCTTGCTGGATGCCCTCACAGTATAAGGCACACAAGGGGACTCCTCCGCCTCCTGACTCAAATCAAAGGGCTGCTGGAAGACACTATAACAAGAAAAAAAACCCTTCTACTCTGAATTCTCTAAACAATAACAAGTCACTGGGCTCAGGCAGCATTTACCCATGACCTTCTAGACAAAACCTACAATGAAATAATTGAGCAGTTAACTGTGCTGTGTAACTACTTGCCTAAAAGTACCTGACTACAAAAAAATCTAGAAAGTCACAGAAGATGCTCATTTTGAAAAACTGTTCCAGGAGACAAAGGGAAGCACAGGCCAGTAGTTCTGTCTGTAGATGAAGAACTGGTGGAAACTGTACTAAGAAAATTTGTGAACACATAGATAGGTACAATATATTGGAAATGGCCAACACGGATTGTGTAAAAGGAAGTCACACCTCACGAATGTATGAGAATTCTCTGAAGGAGTTAGCAAGCACACCGTTAAAGACCTCCAAAGAAGCTACAAGAAAGTAAGTTGCTGTAAGCAGAAAGAAGAAAGCATTTACACAACTAAATAACCAGTTGCCATTTATGAGTAGTTATAAGTAAAAAAACCACAGTAAATTGCAGTAGAAGTAAGAGGATCTTCAAAGTTTCTTTCCTTTCTTTTTTTTTTTTTCCTTATGTCATCCAGTAGTTTACCAGTGTGTCTACGCAGAGTTCTTACCATTCCAAAGCCCACTGGCCTAGTCTTTTTGCTGAAATTTCAGATTCCTTCAAAGTGAACTTCCTTCACCTTTTTTCATGTGACCCTAAATATCCAACCCTACCTTTCCTTTATGATCTCCAAAGAATTAGTCCTTAAATCTATATAGTTCTAATGCTCAGATAGGCTTTCAAGCAATTGTACCAAAGCTTATGTATGCTTTGTTGGTGGGGAAAAATCCCCCAACAGTTCAGAACAAAGCTGTCCAAACGTAAGGACAGATATTCTTACTCTTTTTTTCCAGAATGTGATTGCTAACAGAAGCAGCTACAAAAAATGCTGTAAGCTTCTTCACTAGACTGTTTGCCTGGATAGATACAGAAATGTCTGTCTCCATGAGTCAGCAGAATGCACCCAGCTTTCTCCTTACAAGATAATGAACTGGTCACGGGACAGGGAATTTCAGCAAACAATGTCACCACAGTGAAACACAACATAGAAGAGGGGGAGAGGGAAACCTTTCAGTTTTTCTCTCAAATATTCTGTGATGGCATGGCTGGACAAATTAATAATGGCATTAATCGAAATATGGTTATTTTCCTCTCAGTCATATAAAAAGTGAATAACCCTAGGCATCATGTTTGGTTTAGTTCCCATACAGTATCTGCCTAAACAAATATGATGAATGAAATGGTTTTAACAGTTCTGCAGCAAAGGCAGCTTTACACTACTCGCTGCTTGTACAATGTGTACTTAACACATGAATAGATTTTGCAATATAAAAATACACATTAACATTCTGAACTTTGATATAAGTTCTACACACTAGAAAATGTATGCAGGTTTGCCCTTCTTTCTACAGAGAAAAAAACGTATAAGTTATTCTGGCAGTTCATGGCAATTTTAAAATGGATTACCTTTAATACACCATGTTCCATTATGAATCATTAGAGGAAGAGTGTTTTGATGATGTATGTCATAATTTACAGGCTCTGTGATGAGCCCGATAATACACTGATGCAATGCATTCCAAGGATTTTGCAGGAAAAAAAATATCCACTTTTGTTCTCTTTAAATGAATATACATGGCCATACTCTATGCTCGATTCACCCTTGCTGACATCAGAATTTAAAAGCCACGTATCTAACATTGTCATGGTGACAGGAAAGGATAAGGACCATGTCCAGCAAATACATAACCAGCATGTTTATTTTCCTTGTATCTTTCCATGACCTGATCTATCAGTTACATAGGAGAGCCTTGATTCCCACTATTCAGCAATGGTATGATTGTTACAGTTCAACATGCACATGACACAAGAGCATGGTACATTCCCAAACTTACTCATGTACACATGCTACAGCCACTTGAAAAAACAAACAAGAGATTAAAGCATTATAATACCGCAAACTGAACCAAAAGAAAAGATATCATGAGGTCTATTATCAACTTGCCTCTCTAACACTTTTACTAAGATCTACTCTGAAGAGATTATTTAAGTACAGGAACAAGGAAGAGGGGGGAAGTTGAAGAGGATAGAATTTGAGACTCTGGTGCCTTCCTGAATAAAAGGGAAAAATAAAACCAACCCTTGAGTTCTATTGCAGTACAATTTTCTTTCTTAAAAGTCCTTTACAACCTGGTAAATATTCAAATAAACAATGTTCTGGGTAAGAGTAATTGATATCACCCATTCAGTCAAAAGCAAGGCTGCTGCTCCTCAGAACACAAAGTGCTCTGAAAACGTCCTGAGCATCCCGATTTAGTTCTGTCTGCTTAAGAGCTTGATGTGACACAGTCACACGGTACTCAGGATATTCACTCAACTGTATTTAATTCTTTGCAGTATTATCCCTTTGCTGCATCTTCATGTCCCATTCTAGAGCCTTCTCCATGAAACCATATTGTTTGTTTCACCCAGGGATGGTTGTCCCCCAGCTGCTCTAGATTCAGAGTGGACTCATTGTGTTTTAGTTTTGTTTGGTTTTATATGCCATGCTATAACTCCTGATGGCTTAAAGCATCGGGGAAGGCAGATCTCATTTGTAAAGCAGAAGCTTCCAACTGTCCTGCCTACTAGCGCCACTGGTGTAACCAAGCAAAATTAGATGCAGACAAAAAGTGGGAGGCACAAGATCATTAGCCGGCATCTCCCACTGTGCCTCAGCACGAACTCATACTTTCCTAAAGTTAGCTTTCCTCCAACTCCATAACACAATACATGGGATACCGATGTTAGTCTTGTACATCAGGTCCCGCTGCAGACAAGAAGCCGAAGCACTGTCTGTAGCTGAGAAATGTGCACAGCACTGAGCTGTGGATCTGCCCTTGTCACATCAGCCTGCATGAGTCCAACATGCCCCTTCATGTGATGCAGAGTGTCCCCTCATTCATGTCACAGCAGCCTCTGTCTCCAGCTATCTCCCAGAGCCATCAGATTAATTTTTTATAATTATATACACATGACCAGAAGTATAACCCTATATAAATTACATTTTGCTTTGCAATAGATTTGTTCATCCTGTCCCTAGTTCTGGTAAGGCCAGCTAAGGCACAAATACTGACACATCTGATACCACAAGGCATTAAAAATGGATTCTTCTTTTTGATTATTACATTTAATTTCTCACATTTACATTGTTAAGCAAGTGTAACACATGAATGACTTCAAAGTACCCATCTAGTACATTCTTTTCACCACCTGATGCAGTTATTAGCATAAACTAAAGATGGCCACTGCAAATTAGCCATGGAGAAATTCATGTTACACTGATTTCATACCCACAGTACATGGTTTTTTCAGAAGATAATTCTAATTTAAGTTGTGATAAGACTATACTGTATTCAAGAACTGTAATAAAAAGCAGTTTGTGTGCTCCATTCCTTCGTGCACAGAAGTAACAACAGAACAGCACAGCTGATGTAGGTAACTGCACAGAATTTTGACTCTCAAGCTAAATAGAAAGGTATTTATGACTTCTTAAGGTATCAGACATCTAAAAACGAAAAAAAAAAATAAAAGCAATGAGCAACAGGAAAATGATCCTATACTGTTCAGCTAAAACAACACTAGGATTATAGCATCTGTTATTCTACTCTAGTAAAACTATTTCCATATTGTTGTTGTTCTTGCATTTCAGGTGACGGGACCAGAGATTATTCTACTGTAGAAATGCACAGGGACTCACCAAATGACCCTAAGGCAGCACATACTGATACTCAAGCAACACCAAACTGCTCGTCTTTCTCAGATTAAGCATTCCCCGTAATTCAGAACCCCATAAACCAGCCTGTACTGTGAGTGTTTGTTCAGCATCTCCTCTATCCTAGCTTGCCAGTTTCCTGTGGTCTCTTTTCTATTTTTTGGGAATGAAATTTCTATCCTATTTAATAAGCCATATATCCTCAACCACAGCAGTCATTGCTTTGTGCAAAGTTTCACAAGCAAATGATTTCTAGGACCTACACGTCATCTTAAAATAACTACCTAGCAGAAAGTGAAACACACTCATGCTAGTTTTACATACTGCAAAAGTGATTAGGTCATATCTCAGATCATTGTATCAGTAATGATTCACTTCTAGTAAGAAAAGCACCAAACTCTTTCAACAGGAATTCAGCTCAGTGGTAATAGAATGAGAAGTATGAACCTGGTCTGAAGCTTTTCATGCTTTGAGCCTCGTTTATGAACCTCACGATTTAAACCTTGGTAGGTCTCATGCAGAAATACTGAGAAGGGATAGACAAAGATAATTAACTCAGCTTCATAGTACTACCTCCAACTTATTTGTTCTTCTTTCTCATTACAAGGCTCATCAGAATCCATAAATGGGAGTTAATCTGTGATTTAAAATTATTCAATGGTAACAGGTAAGTGTTCACAAACAAAACTAGTTTTGTGTTAGTACCGTCTTCACCACCATCTCAGAGAATAAAATGCTCAGTGTGGTCATGAAAACTCCACCAGTGTCTGTTCCTTTTTCAAAGGATGCAGTTATTCCTAAAATACATGTCAATCAAAACTGGTCAGCCAGCCCGTCTCTAAGCTATTCTAAGAGAAGAGCCTCAGTTTTGTCTTGTACATTACACTTTCAAAGTTTTTGTCTTTCTTTAGACTCTTTACAGATCTCCAGCCTGTAGGTAAGAGCTCCTTCTATCCCTTTACTGATAGAAAAACCCATTTAGAGTTCCTCTTCTCTATCCCTGCATCCTCATGTTGTTAGCCACAGAACAGACCGATCATGTGAAATACTTCCCTGTACTTGAACCGGATCAGTTCACCAGTATCACTCATCAGGTACACTCATAAATTTATGTGATCGTTCCAGAAGCAAAGGAAGACAACAACTAGTAATCGTAACACCAGAAATGTTTCAACAGCCTTCCCCTTCATCGCAGTAAGAACCAACTGTAAACTGCATCTGGATGCACCTTATACTGTCAATACAGCCAGGCTCATGCAGCAGGAACAAATAAAGCATTTTATTTCCATTGCGTATTCCCACCATTAATTTCAAAAGCGAACAACAAGTTTAAAAAAGAGGTGATTTATTACATCACAAAGTGCAAAGAGTTTGGAACAAGAAAGGTCCAGACTTTCCCCTCCTGAGGAAAGTCAGGCACAACAGGTTACCCAGAAAGGCTCCGCAGTCTACATTCTCCTTTTAGCAGTAGGTTGGACTAAAGCTCCCTGGAAGTCCCTTCCACCTCAGTTATCCTATGATGCAACAAAACCAAAGGTATTTCTCTTCTTTATGGAATGTTTTCTCTCTATTCTTATATGTACAACACAATTTTTATTCATTGATAATCATTAATACTTTGGTTCTGTTGGCATAATTAAAACAAATATTTGCAGAAAACCAAATGAATTCACAGAATGGTTGGAATAGAGCTTCTGAGGACAAATGTGTCATCTATAATAAGCAGGAAAAAAAAATGAGAAGCAGAGTCTGGACTATCAATGTATTCAGAGAAATATACTAGAAATCTGAATATCTACACCCACTTGTCGCACATCAGTCACAGACTGGCAGGAACAACTGCAGTCTTGATTTTCCAACAAAGCCTTTTCTACATTGCCAGCTGGGGGGAGAGAAAAAAAGATAAATT
Source organism: Limnodromus scolopaceus (assembly GCA_028565335.1). Lineage (NCBI taxonomy): Eukaryota > Metazoa > Chordata > Aves > Charadriiformes > Scolopacidae > Limnodromus > Limnodromus scolopaceus. The sequence goes on from JAOXNO010000002.1 coordinate 6,118,552, forward strand.
TGACAGAAATAAATGTACAGACTTCATACTGAACTGTGTAATACTTTTTCTGTAAACAACAGAACAGAGGGACACAGATTGTAACTTAGGGTGGCCACTCTAGAGCTAAACACAGGGAGAATGTTGCCTTGCTCCCTGATAGTTCTAGTTCTATGATTAGGGTGAAGTATTCCCCCTCATCCAGATCTCTGACTTAGAAAGGAAGGACAGGGATAAAAAAAAATAAAATAAAATCATATTCCTCCTGGAATTTGAGAACTCAAGCACAGTTTAACTCACACATTCCGGACAGGAAATGTCTGAGGTTGTGACAGCTCAAAAGAAACATCTTCATATAGCAGTTAGTGGAGACTCACTAACCTCTTCATTTCACTAATATCAACACCTAAAGTGACTGAGTGTGACCCCAGATCCTCTTTAGAAAGACTGCTAGCCTCAGGCAAATCCCATTTGCTGTTTCGCCTGCTTTTGCTGCATTCAAGTCAACACAGCTAAGCTAGCGCCAGGGTCTGAGGGGTCAAGAAAAAAACCAAAACAACTGTGCTGTTATTCTGGAAATATCCACTTCAAAAACTGTTTCTTACATTTCTTTCAAAAAGTCTATTTGCTCCAGGGCTGTAAGCAGTCACAGTGTCAGGCAGATACAAGGAAAGACAGACCTGAAGGATGATGTTAGGAAACTACCACCAAACCAAAAGGATACTCATGAACAACGGCTCAAAACAATGAACATGGCTCAAAATACCTTTTGGGTGACTCAAAAATATATTTTCAGTAGACTCTGTAAAACTAATACACATTCATAATTCAGGATCCTCATACAAAATCAGGTTTATCACATAGTAGATTATTTTAGCAAAGCACAGATTGATTGAAGAAATAATTGCCATTTATGTAACTGGTTTGTAAACTCATTGTAGTAGCAACAGGACCAATATGTTTTGCTGCAGCATAATTTACAACAACTGTAAGAGTAAATGCATCTTTGGTAGCAGTAGTATTTTTCACTAGACCAGCTGGTATTCCTGGAAAAGCCAGACAAGATTCCAGACATAAAAGCTCTTCTTCATATCAGGAATAGAAGCAGCAGTTTCCAAGATACACACAGGTTTAGCAGAACTAATCAGAGTTTAAGTGTAGATCAAGTAGACCATCTTTTAAAGAAAGAAGTATCTAAAACAAAAAAAATCCTGGCAAAAATATAACTTAAGACCATTGAAAACTCAGGTGTCATCATGCTGAATGCGTATTTCTTGAAGAAAAAAATAACACAAAATACATGGAAGTTCAGATACAACCACCAAACAGGTTATCTTGTTTTTCGGCACAGAACATATGAAGGACAACATGTTCTCAGGCTGAGTGAGCGCATTACACTTTCCTTTTTGGAATTTGATAGGAACAGTAGTTCCAAAACCCTTTCAAAATTCTACCGGCACAGTTCCCCTTGCACAACCATTGCAGCTACAGGTAAACAGGAAAGCCATTCCAATTTTGGCAAAACATCACTTACATTTTTATCTACTTCAAACAGTTTAACACACCCACTTTTTAGTTTGCCATTAGAACATTACTGGTTTATGAGCTACTTCTGAGAGCATATAATGTCCCTCCAATTCTTCTTCCTTTTCTCCTCATCAACATAAACTGCAAGCAAACCTTCTTTGGCTCTTAACAGACAAACTAACATCCTTTTGCAAAGGAATCAACAAGTGCGGTTCATATAGAAACCCACTCCTGCAAATAAGATAGTCATTGCTTTATTTGAGAGAATGAATTTTCAAATCAGAAAGTAAGGTATTCGTAGATTTTTAGTTCCATTATTTAAAAGTTAGGGTGACTCCCTTTACAGCAACTTGGCTGCATTAGGGAAATATCAATACCTTTCTATCATTTTAATGATGTTGCAGGGTCAGTTGAAGTTAATAGAGTTGCACCATGGATTAATTCAGACCAATTAAGGCACCAAATTAACTGAAGGCTTCTCACTTTTGCACAACAAAAAAAAAAAACCCTCCACATCTTTGAGGAAGCTTTAACTGCTGTCTGTTCCACCTCTCTGCCAGGAACCAAAGCCCTGTAGCAGTGCTGGCTGAAGAAAACATGCGCGTGCCTGAGTTACTGCTGAAGTAGCTAAAAGAGTTCATAGGATCCTAAGGCAATTCAGGTTGGAATGCAACTCAGATCTCCTGTCACGGCAGGGGGGACCAGCAGCCCTTAACAAAAGGATGCAATAGCACAATAGTCTAAGCCACAATTACCAGATCCATCAGGTCTACCTGTTGACAACCCCACAAGGGTCACAGAAATGATGCACATAGATCCTGCTCTCCATTCTCTCAGAGAGCTCCCATGTAACAGTATTTTATGTTAGCTTTTACCCAGCTGCACTAACCCTGATCTCACTCAAGTCAAAGACATTTTTGACACTTAAATGCTGATGGACTTTTGCTCTTTTACCCATAACAGCATCCAAGATTTCATAGAACTCATTAGAGGTTGATAACACAACTACCCAGAACCTGAAGCACTGCAGGATGTATTCCTCTACAGTGTTTGCTTCTCCTTGCACTTCATACAAAACATGGTGGCCACAGTCTGGCAACGACTGCTCTACTTAAGACACCCTTCACACACTGACATGAAGCATCGCTGCTTCTGCAGAGGCACATACTCACCAATCTAGTCATCATGATTTCCAGAACATCTTAATTCATATAACTTTTGGTTGATTTATATTTTTCATGTCTTTTAGCAAGAGACAACTAAAGCTGTTCAGAGAGACAAAGAAGCCACAAAGTGAATTCAGAACACCAAAATAGGTAGAAGAGACTAATTTTGATAAGCTGCATCACACACTCAGCCTCCATAACAACTGCTTTTAATTGAAACATTTCAAGTGGATTTTCACTGAATTCTAATTTTCATTACCAAATGTTTATGATCCAGGATGTTCTGTCATTAGGTGCGGGTTTTATTAGGTGGGGGTTTTCTTTTTTAATTCTTCTTCTTTTCCTCCTAAAGGACATTGCCATGAGAACTACAGTGAAATGCGTTCCTCCTACTGTGGTAATAAGGCACATATTTGATTTTAAATTATAAAAGGCAATACTTTTTTGGTGTTGTTACTTTTAGTAACACAAATCAGGCCAGCTGGAGATGTTATTTCTACCCTGGAGAGTCTTGTGCAATGTTTTAAATTGTAAAGGGAAATAAGTGATTCTAGTTTTTATGATAACACAATTCACAGTGACTTCTCCGGGTATTATTTTTCTGGGAATTGCTCCACACTGCAGACTAACGTAAACTTCTATGAGCACCTTGAGAGAAATATGCATTTAAAAGTTTATTTAGGCAAGGTAAAAGATTACATTGAGAAGAATACATTAACATATGCTAAGCAGAATAGAGCCAGATCTCCACCATTGCTTCATTTTCTTCATTTATACGTGGACAAATGACTTTAAAACTCCTACTTCCTACGGGATGCAAAGTCTTTACATTCTAGTCAACCTAACAGATAGAAACACAAATATCTTTGTCAGAGTAACTGAAAACAGTTCTTCCCGTGGAACACGAGTGACAACCTGAGTGACGTGAGCTTAACTGGTTTTTATAAAATGTTTACAAAAGTAGTTTAACAATATTGATCCTGAAAAATTAATTTCTCAAGTCAAAATTGAGTATGCATCATGAGGGCTTTTGTGGTTTTATACAGTATTAGTTCAGTTTAGATCCTGGGATAGATGCCACAAATTTAAAATGAGCAACTACAGTGAAGGCTGATAAGCCTGAAGGAACAATGCTGTCATTTTGCAGAATTCTCGTGTATTTTTTATTCTAAATAGTCTTTGTAATGCCAGGATGTCCACCTTCCATTTGACATGAAAATGTACCTCTCTCCTAAACAACTGTTGCTTGCAGACAATAACAATTATAGTGATTTCCAAATCCATGACAAAATCAAACTGCCCCACTTCCTGCGCTCTAATGTAGCAAACAGTTTTGAAAGGAAAGAAGTCAAGTTCGCGTTCCACTAATACGCTTTAAAAACAGACCTGTACATGAGGGATGAGAAGAATGATTTGGAAACAGCACTCAGTAGCAACTGGTGGCTCAACATAAACTATGGCATCCTTGTATTGTAACTGAAAGTTCTTGCTATAACCTGCATTTCACAAAGTTAATGAGATTACACCCAAGTCAACTTTTCAAAAAATCATGCTCAACCAATATTCCATCCATAAAAAGACCATAACTGAAGCCCAGGTAAGGTTTTAGACAATATATTAGATTTCTAACAGGTTGTAATTCTTTCCTCCCACATAACACATCTATCTTTTTTTTTTAAAGTATGAAGATTAATTTGAATAAATACCCTTAAACAAATTAAGTTTGAAGTCAGTTGCATCTCATAATAGAAATCATATAAATTGTACCTTTTCTACCTGCTTTTTTTGCTTCCCCAGTTAGATTTTCCAAACATTGAAAATAATATTAGCTGTACGGACAGACAGTTAAGATAAGTCTATCTTCTGGCACAGCTGGCAAGAGGCAATGTAAAAAATGAATGTAGTAAGAGTTCATTCTGCAGTAGGAATTGGTATGAAGTGTTATGAAGGAATTACAGAAAGAATTTTCTTCACTCAGGAGAAACATCAACCTAATAGCAATTCTGTAGAAATGGCAGATAGTGCTTTAAAAGAAGCTTCTTTCTCTGAGGGATATGGAAAGAAGTGGACTAGTGTACTGCAGACTCTTGACTTTATCCCTGTATCTAATTTGAATGTTATATATTTAAATAACAGATTTGCAGGTAAAAGATGTTAGTCTTCTCCCCTAGTATGTTCCTAACTCCACAGAAATATACATAGTTACTCTGTTAAAAGAGTTAAGCTAAACGCTTTGACTGAAAGTGAGGATTTTATCACAGGAATTTTCACAAAATTTTAGAGATTCCTCACAAAAACATACAAACTAGATTTCTAGTTTGCTGGTTTTGTTGCTGAGTCCAGTTGACAAGAAAACTGGGTTCATGCACTGTATCTCTATGCTGAAGCGATGTATATTCATTCCATCTTTTCCCTTGAAAAAATTCTTAGGAGTTCTTGTATATAAACATTTGCACAAAAAAAGTGACCATAACAAACACAGCAGGAGTAAAAGAGTATGGGACATAAACATGCCTGGCGTGCTTTGTCACCCTTATAACAAAAGAGAAGAAAAGGTCTACACCCTAAATTGCTTCTAGTTCATAAGACAAAGAGTAAAGGCCAAACACACAGGAGACTGAGGTGGTCAGAGGAGTTATATTTGGTTGGGTTTCTTGCTGTTGGTTTGTTTGGTCTGGCTTGTAATAAATTTTAATGGATTGCTTCTTAAGAGATCTTACTGGAATGAAGTCCCTATTCTGTGAGAATGTAACATACATAAGATTTTTAATTGTTTTCCTGAGTGGAAATCTAAACTTGCAAATATAAAATAGTTCATTCCCAACATATGTTCAGCAGCTGCAGTCTTGTGAGACACTGGAATATGGAGAAAGCTGACAGAAATTAATTGAGGAGAGCTGTCCTATGCAAAGGATTCAGTGAGGAAGAAGCACAAGGCATTTGTGTGGCAGCTAGGCATGTGGGCAGACAAAGATCAAAGTTTTAATAGGATAACAGAGATGACATGAAAAAAACGTGATATGAAAAAAAATAGAGAGGAGAGAAAGAAAATGGTGCAAACCTCCAAAGTCAGAAAAAAGCTTGGACACAGTAACCTCTCATTGCCCTGTTCTGCCTCTCTGCAGTTTGATTCCTTAATTTATTCTAGTCTGACACATTTGCAACTTCAGTCTTCTCGAAGCAATCAACAAGTCCATTGCTCAGGATGAGGATCAAACTGATTGTTAGAGCTAAATGGTGGTTTGTCAGACTGCCAGAATGACTCTTTAAAAGAAATATATTATTACAATTTTAGCAAGTCCATTAATGTCACAGTCTAAAGCAAGTACAATGGGGATTCATTTTCCTGCGTCAGTCTTAGGTATACATACGTACTGCCAGGATAACTAATAAGCTACTGCTGTAACCATACTATTTTACTTCTCTCTTCTCCCAAACTTCCTCCCACAGATGCACACCAACTGTGCTACTTCTTCCCTGTTTTGCAGTCATATACAGAAGCCTCAACGAAGATTAGGGCTCCAATGTGCTGTACATCAATAGCAAGACACAATCCTTGCCTCAGAGAGCTCACAGGTTAAATAGTCAGGACAGGCAAATCACAGGAGAAATAATGGAGAAAGCTAGAGATAAAGTTACTTGCCCAAGGTCACAGAGCAGGCCAGGAACAGAACACATATCTCCTCTTCCTTTCCTAATAGGTCAGATTTTCTCCCACCTTTGGCCGAACTTCCTTCTCTGCCTCTTCTCCTCAGTTATGAATAATTCATTCTCCAGCTCACAGGTCAAGATTGCTGTTCACATACGATAACATTAACCAGATAAGAAGTCTTATGCTACTATTTTAAAAATACTTTAAAGCATGGTAAGAGGAAAAATTTCAGCCAAGAATGTCACTACTGCAGTTTCTTTATCCATATGCATTTAGAATTGTTTCTTTTTTACTGATACCAGTGTAATTAATTCTGTCTCTGCCTGCCCACAGCAAGGATTCAATTTCTGCAACTCATAGCTTGAAATGTGAAGAAATTCTGCATTCAGATTAGCTGCAACATTTCCTTTGCCCCATAAGTATTTTGAGTTTGTAAAGTTTACTGCAAACATAGTTACAAAGTTTAGTAGTGTAAAAGAGAACAGTGAATTCTGATACAAATGAATTTTGCATTTGTTCACCGCTTTTACATATAGAACTGGATGACCCATCCAAATGACTTGGAGACTGAAAGAAACGTTAACTAGTGATTTGCTCTAGATAAACGAAATCGTTATCTCGACATTAACTAGACTACTTACTGCATTAAAAGAAGTTCACTGACCTGATTTCTGAACGTGCTAGATACAGCTCCTATTGACCATAACTGTGTTAATAAATTGACATTTTTAAAATGGAGGTTGTCCATTGCTCAATTACCCTAAATCAGTTTGTCAAAGAGAGTGTCCTTTGGCTACCTTCTATTAATTCTGCCATAGCCTCCGAAGTAGTTGTAAATAACGTGCCTTAAGCCTGTAATAGAAATGCTGACCACATCATCTTCCATCATTATCTTTGTACTCCACACCTAAATTCTTTACTTTTCTGGTTACATTTTCTTAGTGTGAGGGTTACAATACTCACACCGCACAGCGAAGTACGACATAATTTTAAATCATCCATTAAAAAAATAGAGACCATGAAAAGGTTACTAAGGAAATGAGAAGGGTGCACAGTGAGAATGAATAAACAGTAGATTTCTTTCAGTTGTCCAAACTGATGATGCACATCTCCCACAGCAGAATTGTATCCCATGGAATTTATGGTCAGAGTGGTTCCTCTTACCCAGCCATCAGCCTCTGGTGAAAACTGCAGGATATTGGGATTTCTTTGCTTAAACATCATGATGTATTGTTTGACTAGAGTATGGTCTGAGTAAAGAAGACACTATATAACTACTCTTTGTCTAACACTCATGTAAATTACATCACCTAAGTTTAAATCCTGAAATACACCACATTCTTTATAGTATACTTCATACAATAAAATTTCAATATAGTGTAAGGTTGCAGACCAGTGAAGAATAAACAGGTGGAGTGCTGGAGCTGTTTCATACAGTTGCTATAAGTAAACCTAAATGAGAGTGAGAAAAACACATCAGGGCATCTCTCAGTAAGAAGTTTGGATGCTAATGTCTGATCATAATGCACCAACTTGAAGACTGCTCATCAACCTTTGGACTTCGCAGGTGAAGAAAGGAGGAAAACACCAAATAAAGGGGTGACTGTACCTTGGTCAGCATGGCAGATAAGATGGCACAGCTCTGTGAGGCTGTGGTTGAGTATTGTGACTAGCTGTGTCACGAATAAGTTCTTGGGTTCCCAAGAGGAGGTAGTTTCTCTGACTAAAGCACAAGTCTTCTTCCAAAACAATTTTGTTTACAACTAAACCCACATCAAAAAGTACAGAGAAACACAGATGGGCTAGCAATAAAATCAAAACATAGAACCATATTACTATTATAAGATAAGTATTTGAGCTAATATGATATATAATTGAACTGCTAATGCCAGTTTAAGCTCATAGAATTTCACGTGCCTGATATTAACATTCTAAAACAAGAAACATATCAGAAAATAAAGAAACGCAGCTTTTAACCTCTTGGCAGATAAAGGCTGTGCAAAAATCTTCCCATAGGTAGAAATGGCATGTTATGCACTGTACTGCAACTTGTCCCTCACCATTTTCAGCAAGGAGTATTTAAGTATGAACCTATACTACATTTCCCATTGAAGGCAAGATGTTCACATCACTTTTCTGGCAAAGTACCATTCATGTACATCAAAAGAACGGGATTTGCCTTCCATTTTAATTGACGCAAATGCACAGTGACATTGTATCTTTCCTTCCTTAAAAATTTTAGAAGGAAACTAATGTGAAATGGATTTAGTGTCAGACAGACCTAGAAGCCTCCAAAATGCAGTGTTTCCTGAAAGCATGTTAGAAAGCATCCAGACTCTCTCTCCACTAATTTCATTTATGCCAGCCAGAAAGACTTGAGACTTCTGTTAGCCCAAGTATCTTCAAAATCTGACTACAGCTTTACACGGATCAAAAAGTAATTGGAGAATCATAGAGAAAAGTAATTGACTAAGTAGTGCTTATAGTCATAAAAACTCACTACCGTTTTAACATACTGATTAACGTAAACAGTTACGATGTTAAACCAGACACATACATAAAAGAGTTTCTTATTTGTTTTAGGGTGGATAAACAGCAATCACATCAACAGATTATTATCGTGGGGGGGAGGGAAGGGAGGGAAACAGGAGGGGATACGACAAATTTTGGATAACCAGAAGCTATTCGGAAGTTTTTACTTTGATTTATTTGATGTTATAAGGCAAGGATAAATATCAAGGAATACAGTTTATCTGTTTCAAACTTCCTGTCACAGAACTTGGAAAAACAGACAATCATCTCTCAGTTTAGTACCGACATAAGGAAATCACACATTATGTTTTGTGTAAACAAGCATTTCACATCTAGAGTAACAGAGGGAAAGACAAGCCTCTTACCTCAGGTGCCAGAAGCTCGGACGGCAATCTGCAACTCCTGTGACCATTTTTCTAACACCTATAAAATTAATAATAAAAAATATTTACTGAGGTAGAAAGAGACTAACTTTACACTGTTTACTAAGGGCATTCACAACAAAAAAGTCACATTCAAGCCTATCACCAATCCCAATCCCATTGAAAACTAAGTACTCCATTCCAAGTGCAACCGCATTAGGACCCTTTAACATCAGGACATTTGATTCAGTGACAGAAAATGCTAAAAAAAACCCACAGCCCAAGCCTGAATCACTTTGAAATCAGGCTGAAACCAATTTATTTCTGGAAACCTCATCTTTTAAATATTTCTCCAGTCTATGAAATAGTTTTAATAGTCTATGAAATAGAATTAAAGGAGAGTAATGTAATTAATGCCAACTAGGATATGTTTATGGAAAATGCACCTCAACTAACTTGATGATATTAAAAGTTTGTATTAAAAAGAAAATTGCTTGACGTAGCTGGACTTTTATGTGGATAAATTAAACCCGGTACTTCCTGAAATGTTGACTGAGAACCTCAAATGAAACAAAGTCAATATATGTCACGTGCTAATCAAATTAAAAGCTGATTAACTGACAAATCTTGCTTGCAAGTCTAAGCAAAAAATCCTCATCAGGGGAGCAGAGTTTTTAATGTGCTTCTGCAGGCTTTACAGCCGTTTAATCATTTATTTTTTACAATTAGCCACCTGATGGGAAAAAATAACTAGTAAAATCTGAAGATGAGACTGAGAAAATGGTAAGCCAGGAGCAGGGTGTGTCATGGATGCACAAGGACAAATACCAGTGAAATCCAGTGTCACATGCGCTTTATCAACACTAAATGTAAACACGGGCAAATATTTTGGCACACAGAATGCAGGAAGAAAGAGTCTTTCTGAATTACTATGTAAAAGGACAACAGTGGAAGCTCTGACATGTTTAGGTTTTGCTTGTTTGCTGTGTTTTAGTCTTCTCACAGAAGATCAACTTAATTTCTTTAACAAATTTAATTTTAAATGGTTACTATATATATGTGTGTGTGTGCACATGTTCATCTAAATAGACATACATGCATTTAGAAAAGTATGTTCTTCTTCGGGGTAACAAATATGCAAGGGGAAAACATACTGTTTACACAAAAGGATTAACTCATTGCCATAGAGATTTGATTCATTTTTTTTTTATGGATCTGAGTCCCTTGCTTTCATGAGGAATGTAATGAAACACTCCAATCAATGCACAGAATCAGTGACAAGCAGCAATTCCTTTTCTTCAATGAGTATGTTCCTGAAGGGCTAGGAAATTGTATTTACAAAAACATACAACATAAAATCAGTTGAAGATAACTAAACCCCGTCATAAGTCAAAATTCCGTTACTTAATTATCAAGGTATTACTGTAATTCCATTATTACTCTTCTCTCTTATTATTATACTTTTCTTTAAAATATCTAGTTTGAAGAGGGCCACAGTCAGCATCCTAGGCCTCTCCAATCAAACCATTTAAAAAACTGACTTGCAAGTACCAAGCAAGACCACAATGTATGTGCAACTCTGAGACCAACTGCCAGCAGGAGGACTAGAATGAATAAGAAGCCATATGAATGCACACTGATTTCCCTCACCAGGTTCAGAATTGCAGGCAAATCGTTCTTCCCATACTTTGTTATCAGCATCATACACATTTTTTTAAATTCCAGACATGTCATGATAGATAAGAAAGAAAACATTTTCTAGCAGAGAAAGCACTAAATTTGTAAAACTAAAAATTAATTTTTGCTTACGATAGTCAACACTGTGTTGTAAGAACTTTTATGAAAGGTAATGATTGTCCTTTCTTCAAAGAGGACAGTTTCATAAATAATAAATCATATCATATTAGTCTCAGGGCACAACTTACTAATTGCTTCACAAACATAGTTCCCAGGAATTAGTTTAAGCAGCTATATAGGTTAAATAAATAAATAGATATGGGGGCATGGGGAGTATCTCAGAAGTTGGATAAGAGCATAAGTTGATTTTCAGAACTGAAATGTGGTATGATTTCATGTTGGATATTACCCAGTGCCTGTGCTAACTGCTATCAAAAAGTGGACTCTCGTTCTTGTCCTCTGTCCTCAACCACTTGTTTACAGCCCTCCCCCTGCCTTGGGCTCAGGGAGCATGCTGATCTGACACAAAAAGAAACCCCAAATATCAAAACAAACCCCATCATCTTTCTATTTAAGGGCACATTAAAGTCATATTTCTCAAGTTATTTAGGGACTAGAGGCACATATATATGTGTAATTACCTTTCCAAATCCAGCCCTTGCTTGTCAAAAATCTATAATGTCCAAATGAAGGATAAGAGTCAAACTTGATATCAAATGGCACATGTGTCTCAGGTATGACTACAGCTATTAGCGTTCGTACCTAATATTCCAGCATCTCCTGCAGTAAATTATTCCCTGTAACTGAGAAGTAATTATCACAAAGTTATTGGGTTATTAGACTTCTAATGATGTTATAATCGCTTTCATTATACAATTGATTTGTCACAAATGCTCATATTACAAATATTATTGACCTCCTGTCATTACTATAATGCAATTAAAGTTGCAGTTCAGCTTAACATACGGCCCTCCGGTGCTGCTGAAGACACATCACAGACGCCACAAAGTATCTGCAGAGTCACTTTTTGGCTCAGCAGCAGCATGATCCCTAAGCCAGGCATTATTTTGCCACCTTTTCTCTGAAATCTTACTTTCTCAATACTTTGTCTTAGTGTTTCAGTACCCTACTCTGGTTGTTTATTTAGCCACGCTTCATTTGCCTCAACTACATCATGTTTCTCTTCAAGTATAAAACATAGTTCCTATGTTGCAGTTTTGCTTTGCATGCTTGCTACACTTGCACCAAAACCAAATCAGTTTCTGGTTTTCTTTGCCTGACATTTTTCTTCTTGATGAAGTAACAGCCCAATTAATTGACTTTCTAATTTTTTTCTGATTGTTCAACTTCTGCTTTTTAGCATAATTTTTCCCATTCATTTCTCTCTGGAGATTTTGCTGAATCTATCTGAAAGTTCAGAAGAACAGACCGAAGGAAGTACAAGTATACCATCAGTCTTTTTTTAGCAGCACTCCCATCCAAAACTATTAAGCTAGGTAGATTTAGTACAGCATTCTTATCTTCAACAAGCTGTCGTTTTGAAATAACACAAGAGCTTTGTGAGTAACCTTTTGAAAATGAGAGTCTTAAAGTCTAGTATTGTTAATACATTTACTCAAAGTTGCTATGTTCATCCAAATCTACCCAAGACCCATCTTTTCTTTGTTTTTCTTATCTCACAATTGCTTTGAAGTTTAACTGATTGAGGCTAAAGTGCCTGCTAGCAACAGGGGGTTAATATAGTTTGCATATTGTCTTCTGAAAGTCTATGAGGCTATTAAACTATCCATCTGCCTACACATCTTCTCCCGCATCTCAAGAGACAACCACATTTTAAAAGCTGTGGAGGATTAAAAACACAGGATGAATATTTTTCTTTCGCCCCCCCAATGTTTAACACTATTCTCTAAGACTAATCCAACATGATTAAGCATTAAGAAACTAGGGAAGAATAGTACTATAAAAAAAGATGTCCAAAATAGTAAAAATTCTGCTCTGTAATGGTTAAAATCTATCTTTTAAGTTAGTAAAAAGGGAAGATAATATGAAGAACAAATAACGCTGAAGAAAATAAATCTAAAATACAAAAACCATTAAAAAATTCTAGAGGAAAATCTTCATCAAAAGGAGTAAAAAGTAATAAATATTTTAGGGGGGCTGGATTCCTGGCATTTAAATTATTGCATTACTAAATGAGAAGGAAGGAAAGAACTAAAAGTTATGTAACATAAACATATATTGAAGAAAGGATGGACGAATCTTCATTGTCAGAAGGGAGAAACAAATATCCAGTAAACCTTCTAAATTGTCTTCGTATTTAGATGTATTTCTTGCCTGGGCAAAAATCTGAAATGCCATGTCAGAAGTGGACTACATCTGATATGGAGAAAAGACTCCAGGAGTAGAATAACAGCATCTGACTTGCATTGTAGTTACACCAGCATAGATCAGGAGCGACTTCAGTGAAGTCAAGAGAGTAAGAACAAATTTCATCATTCCATAGCCATGTAGATTCATAATCCATTTTCTGATAGGCAAAAAGAACATTAAGTAGTAAACACAGAGATTAACTTCAAAAGGCAAATTTCAGAATCCATGTTGTAGTTCTCTAATGTTCTGCACCTTATGTCATCATTTAAATCTTCCCAAAGATCTTCATAAATTATGAGTATTACACTCTAAGAACATACTGCCAGCTGTGTGACTATTTAAATCAGTGGATGTGATCTGTAAATAGGTGAGAATCACTTGTCTCATTTATCCTGCAGACCACTCATTTAGATCATAAAAATGACAGGAAAAAATAGGAGAAACACACTTATGAAGCAACAGTTAAAATTTCTACCTCAAAACTTAATTTTATGAGTAAGGGCAACTGTATCTCCCAAAATAGTATAATCTGCTTATGAGAACCACCCATGCCAGAACACATATAGTAGTTCTATAAACTTTGAGACAAAAGGAAGCATTTTATATAGCACAGAGCTTTTGTAGAATACCTTCAAAACAGACCTAAGTACTACACAGCTGCAGCTACAAGATTTGGACCAAATAACACGGAAGATTTGGAGGTAGGAGAGGCTGGCTAGAAAATACAAAACTTCCACATACATACTAAAGCTTATGTCACATAAATCTTTTTAACTGCTACTGTGCTACCAGTTGCTTAGCAATGCCCTCTGACAAAAAATTATCTTTTGTTCATGACAAGTTCACTTACCAAATATACCAGTACTTGTCCTCAGACTTTAAAGACACTCAGCAGGACAGCTAAGCTAATCTTAAGAGCTCACTGCACTCCATGGCATCTATCTTACTGCTTGACTCTCACCGACTTGCTCTGGCTCTGCAGTCTTCTCCCCTTCCACTGCCATACAGCCTTTTAGGTGATTGCACCACATACAGTTTCAACTCAGTGAGACAGCAGAAAACTACTCACACTTTCTAGCATGTTAGTTTCCTGCAGGCTTAGGGAGCTGAAGCAATTCCTTGAGGGGTCAGATGGACAGACCTGGAGCCACACACAGGCAGACATGTGGAAGGAGTGAGATTGCATATTTTAGTTTCCAGAAGCTCTTACTTCTGTTCAGACCACATTATATAACTTCAGCCATAAGGAAGAGTGACTGGAGATTCAATTTGACTTTCTACTTAAATTAAAAATAGAAAAAAGGTTTTGTTGTTACAATAATGTAGGAGAAAGATAATACTGCCAGGCTACCAATGTCTATGAGCTCTTCACAGGAAATTCACTCTTCAGAAGAACATTCTCACTCTTCAGAAAAAGTCAAGTCTAGTAAGCTGATGATGATGCATGCAGGGAGGAGGAAGAGTTCAGGAAGAGCCAAGGAAACCCACTGAGCATTTTTTTCCAGTTTGGAGACAGAATTTTAACAAAAGAATCTTCTTTCCATATCCTCCCTGGCATATCAGTGTTCTGCTTATGACTGCACAAATACACTTAAATCCTTTTTCTGAGGCATTAAATATGTCTCCACTGTGCTTCATTTGGAAGCAGTTTGGGGAACACTGGCCTTAAATAAGACACAAAAATGAAGTTACAAGAGCAGGACTGAAAATAGAGACCTAGTTTAAACATATCCCAAGTGTGTTTCTTGCAAAGGATTCATCATTCAGATACCGAGGCACAAACTGATGCTGCAAATGTACATTTGCTTGGGTTTTTTCTTAAGAAAATGCAAACCACAATACTTATTAAAATTGTATTATTAATTTCTTTCACATTCCTAGGATCCTGAAACAATATTTCTACTTTTGAAACTCAGCTGAACAAATATAAAGATACATCCATCTTCAACTCTGTCACAGTCCCAGGAATTATGTCCGTCCGTCCCCTGAATACCACTTAAGTAACTGAAACAACTGCATTCAGTGTAACAGTAATTTTGAATTATAGATGCCAAGATTTGAAACTAACTAGTTACATTAGCAATACTTTCCTCTGTTTTCATCAATTGTCCGTTTGTAAAAAAAAAAAATCAATTTAATTAATTATGCTATTTTTAGAAAAGAGTAAAAATACAGATGATTATGCTACTACTGTTATTTTCTTGCTATTCTGAGTTTAATTGCAATTAATGTCTTTTGGGAATATAGTTCTTTATTCTGTGAAGAATGATACAATTAACTTTCACCAGCATGGTTAAGTAATTCTTTGTTATACGGTTGCATCACTTCTGTAAGTTTTTCACACCACGTTCACATACACATAACCCTTTCCATTTCCACACATAATACTAATGACCACTCTAAAATATTGTGATTACTGTAGATCCATCATTTCAAAGAGGATGTATAGAGAAACTGACAGAGGGTTATTGATTCGCATCAGATGTAATTAATCACTCTGCCAAGTATATTTCTTTATTCGCATGCTAAATTCAGGCTCAATTGGCAATAACCACTCTTGATCAGACTCCCATCAAACTCTCTGGTATGTGCTACTGGGCCATCCATAAATCCATTACATGTATAACGTAAACATTTATAAGAAATTTGGCATTGGAAAAAACACCTCATACAAAGCAATCCCCTAATATATTTAAAGGGCAACGCAGCAAACTACAATGACAGCAGAAACTGTAATCTACATTCCCATGACACTTTAAGACAGGTTCTGTGAAGTTCAACACGGGAGTACAATCATTATTAGTAGCCTAATGATACTATATTAGAAGGTGTTAATGGCTGCCATCAAGGGAGCCCTGGATCTAAATCCTAAGACTTTAATAAAGCCTGTGCTTCGCTAATTACACTTCTTTTGCTTCATCAAGAAGAGTAACAAAGTCCCTCAGCCCAGCAGCAGGCAACACAGCCAGCTAGGGCAGAAGTGACTCTCTGCAAATACAACACAAAGGGTGTTTGTTGAAAGCTGCATGCTGTGAACGTTAAGAATACAGTCCTGACAGGAAACAAATATTAAATTTTTATATCACACAGCTGAGAGGCCTAGAAGTTTCTGAGCAAGAAAAATGCTGATGATCATTTCAGGAAAATATCTTACTTTCTATTTTCCCCCCTTTGTGTGTGCATGAATTATGCTAAGGTATAAACTGCATCCTGGCTGCAAACCGCATCCTGTAGTGCATTAAACACAGTATAACCAGCCAGGCAAAAGCTGGTTATACAGCTGTTTTCAGCGTTGGTGCAGCCTCACCTTAAGCACTGTGTGCAGTTCTGGGGCCCACAATTTAAGAAGGATGTGAAGGTCCTTGAACACATCCAGAGGAGGGTGAAAGGGCAGGGAGGAATGTCCTGTGAGGAGCTGCTGAGGATTTTGGGCTTGTCTAGTTTGGAGAAAAGGAGGCTAAGGGGTGACCCCATTGCTCTCTGCAGCTTCCTGAGGAAGGCGTGTGGAGAGGGAGGTGCTGAGCTCTTCTCCCTGGTACCCAGTGACAGGACATGTGGGAATGGATCAAAGCTGTGCCAGAGGAGGTTCAGACTGGACATTAGCAAGCATTTATTTACCAAGAGGGTGGTCAGACACTGGAACAGGCTTCCTAAAGGGGTGGTTAATAATCCCCAGGGTTTAAGAGGCATTTGGACAATGTCCTTAATAACATGCTTTAACTGCTGGTCAGCCCTGAATTGGTCAAGCAGGTGGACTAAATAATAATTGTAGTTCCCTTCTAACTGAAATAGTCTATTCAATTCTCAGGCAGATCACAACTTCAATTCATCAATGAAAAAATAAAATCAGTGAAACCAGAGTCATGAGCAGCCTGTTGGAGATCACAATATCCTAGCAAAGTAGGCAAAGTCTCTGAGGTTCATAATACTAAATGTTACTTGTGCTGCCCAATCTAGATACTGGCTCTATTTCTGAAGTCCTGACATTTGACAGTATGACATTTTATTAGACATTTAACTTAAAATAGAAAAGTCCTTCCTTGATCACCAGGAAAGCATGACATATATTAGCAGCATGGTAGTGCAGAATGAAAAGACCTATCTGGAAGTTTCTTGACAGAGCACAGACTCAAGCCTGTGCATTTAAAAAGGTAGAACATAAAAGAAGGGAAAAGTTATCATTGGCTTATTTAAACAACTTACCCAGCCCTTGTACCAGACAGAAATAGGAAAACCCCTATTGAAACTAGCTGAGCCAAGCTGACTCCAAAGCAGAGTTTCTCTGGGAAAGTTCATATGCAAAACCCACCCACATATTTGAATTATAATCAGCTCCAGGTAAGAAAGTCTTCAAGGCCCTCTCAGGGCTTTACATCCTTTAAAATCCTGAGAAATTTGCTAAAAGCAGTTGGGTGGTTTGTTATATAGGATTTTCTATGTTGCTTTACTGCTATATATGACAGTGAAAACATTTCGCAAACAGCAGATTTCTAAGGCAACTTTCTGCACTTTAAAATTTTAAAAGCACTGAAGTGCTGGTAAAACAACAGACGTTATTAGACCTGGATTTTATGTGCTATGTTTCAAATGGGCCTGGAATCTATTTGAGAAAAAAAGTTTCTTAGTTTAAAAAAAGAAAATGGAAAAAAGCTAAAGTACTTTGCTTTGTGAAAGACTGTTGACCTGTAGAACAGATACATGATGCTTTGCCCCCCCCAGGTGGGTTTGTCTTTGTGCAAGATCTGTTCTATGGGGTTTCATCTTACCCTCACAGTAATACATGCAATTTAATTTTTTTTTTTAATATATATACGAATATTCTCTCTCAAGTGAATACTCTACACACCTTTAAAATCACAGGTATGAGCAATTGACTGGAGTATATATGTCTTCCACTACTGAAAAAAGGAGTAATGCGTCTTCTAACTAACCAACTGCAAATGCTAGAAGAACCTCAGGCTTATAGGATTATTCTCCTCCCTGTCACTCAGTGCTTTCTAGATAAATATCTAATGATTTGAAACTGTAATTTCAATATATGAATAATATCAGCAGATTGCTATAAGTAAATATCGATGTATTCCAACAAAAATATTTTCAATGGCTGTAGAACCCATTTACACTTTTTACGCTCTTTGGGTATTTTAAGAAGTGCATTTTTGAAGTCTGCTATCAAAGATCAACGCATGTTCTGATATATAATTTTAAATTGCCAGAGTTGAAATCACTTAGAAATTACTCTGGAATTGACATGGGGTCAGTAGAAGATATGGACACTTGTTTTAGATACAACAAAACTATCATAAATCTAATCTGAAATCTTAATTAAATACTTCCAGATAGACCAGTATTTTAAGTATTCCATTAAATAAGAGATAATACTTATAAAAACAGTTTATACTTGGTATTACCAAGTATATTAAAGAAATATCAAGCAACTGAAGAAGAGGTAACAGTGTAAAAAATATTTTAAAATGAAGGATTAGTTATTAAATTCCTTATTATCCATAATCCTATCTTCTGTTCTACCTATCCTTCTATCAGGGGTGTTTATTACACACCCCTGAGTAAGCAAGACGTGTTGCTGACACTACTGAGATTTTTCAGTTTTGGAAAGAAGAAAGTTAAGCCTAAGAAACAAATTGCAATCCAAGTGTGTTGACATATTGGAACCTATTGCCCCAAAAATGTTACAGTAGCCTTTCTGGTTAAAAATGAAAAATCAATATATGCTTTTTTGTTAGGCAGACCACTTGGATTGTTAGAGTGAGTTTTGGTTAACAGTGAGCTAACTGATAAAAGTTTAAGTATTTACACAAATATCTAAGAGCAAAAGCACTCCAAGCAAAATGGTTTTTCTATTGCTATATGAAACTTTAAAATATTTATATGTGCGTTAGATAATTAGTATATAACATTAGATGCCTCAAGAATCCTTAGAAGGAGAGATTTCCTTGTTTGTCCCTGCCTCCCTGCTGACTGTGCCAGCCTTCTGTTATAACCAGAAAGTGATAAGCTTCTGCTAACGTGAACCTATGCTTTTCTCTAACAATTTTATGGTGACATGTTGGAAGAAAACTCAGCAACAGGCAAAGAAAATTGGGAACTCTGCTCTTCGTCTAATCTGACTGATGCTCAAAAATTATCCATTTTTATATACAGTACATTGCAAACTCCAAAAATCAGTATTTGGTTGACTGCATCTTTGATGCCGGAATCGTGCACCATCTCTCTAGACTGCAATTGTTAAGACTTTTCACAGAATCCAATATGAAGCACCTCTGAATTCATTTTATTAATGAAGGATGCTGCTGGGCTGAATGCAATGAAGAGGGACAAAATGAAATATTCATGGTAGAAAGTGGTTCTAAGAGGAGGACTTAACAGATTTAAAACTAATACCTCCATACCAAAGCTAGAGCTACAAACTGGTGGCAATCTGAAGCTTAACTACTGGGCAAAAGCAGTGCTGGCCAGCGTGTAACTGATGCACTGAGGTATAACAAATATTTAGTAATAAAGACAGCCTGTTCAGTCCCTGGAATAGTTCTGTAAGAGATTTATCATCCTGAACATATGGCTAGAACTCAGTACACGTTCCCTTTCCATACACAATGATTTAGTTTTTGAAGTGAAAAGCAGCACTTAAGTTTATCATGTTAAAAAACAAACAAACAAACAAAAACAGTAAAAACATTGTTGGCACAAACACAGAAGATAGCATGCTATAATTACAGATGCAGTTTGGTAAGAGATATTTTGCTAAACAGAGTGCTTGGTTAATGATATCATTAACAAGAAATAATAGTATACTGACTCATGCTTTGTCTTCTTTTAAGAGACTGGCCAGCTATCCAAGTGTACTTGAAATGGAGAAAGAGGGAACAATAATTTTGTAAGGCTGACATTACACTGACCCCCTTTGAAAAGCATTTAGCACAGTTTTTCATCTCAGGAAACTTAAATATATTTGTAAATAAATTTTTTGCATTAACAGTGAAGTGAGCTTACAATCCTAGGTTATTTTGCTTTTGCAAGGAAACATGATCAGCATCATAAGAGAACAGGACTATTTTTCCAGTTGCAACTTACATGAAGTCTGACTTTGCCTCACGGCTACAGCTCTTACACTCGTTCCAAACTGATTAGAGATGTGTTATGACACTCATGAGAAACGCAATTGGTGGTTTCCTGAGTTTTAATAAATTGTGTCATTTTATTCAGTGCTTTCTTTCCTTATTGCATGCTTTCTGTGACATGTATCACATCAACTACTGCTTTTAAGATGACTACATCTGTTAAATGTCAAAATAAAGCAAAAAAATTACTTAATGTATTTGTCATTATTATAAAATAAGGTACCTTATAAAAATATTTTTATTCCATGCCAACCTGTAAGATCAACTATTACATTCTGAAATTCATTAAAGTGTAGGTATGTGAACATAAAATTAAAATTCAATATTGAATTGAATTCAATTCAATTCAATTGAATTCAATTAAAAATTAATATTCAAATTTGACTGTGATCCAACTCTTCCAATAATCCCAGCTCCCAACTGACCAATAAAATTATGAAAGAGGGAATGCTTGCTTTTCTTGACCAGTGCAAGAAATGTTGGTGGGTCTGACCTGAAGCTAACTGAAGTAAAAGGGGAAGCCGCCTACCGATTTCTTTCATTCTCATTCAGCCTAATCATATTATTTGTTTTCTGCATAGATAACTCGGCTAAAAAAAAATAAAAAAGAGAAGAGAAAAGCAGAAAGAAAAAAAGAAATCTGATGTAGAAAACAACAGAAGTGGGACTAATTGAACAGCTTCAAGAGCACGTGGAAAAGCTCCTTGAAAAAAGATTTCATCTCTATCTGCAGAGAAGTAGAGTATCTTGGCACCAAAGGCTGGAAAACAGGGGCTATTCCACTTCAACACTGGGTGAAAAGGAAGAGGTGGTGAATACACATACAAAAGGACTCCAAGCCCTCTGCCTTATTTCACATCACTCCTTCCATGGAGCCCAATATTTTGTCACATATCATGAGGGACCATATTTATTTACTACCCTAAGTTGGACTTCATGTCAATAAAGACACAGTATTCACATTATATACAACCATATTTTGTTTCCAACTTGAGTTTATTTTAAGTTTGGATTGTTTTTTGTTTTGCTTTGTTTTTTGGGTTTGGGGAATATGCCATACTATTTAATATTGCAGATCGAAAAGAACAGGAGAAAGAGTTTGAAGTTTCTCCAAAATGGTGGCAGAATGCCAAAAAGAGTATTTTGCAGATTTGGGGCTGGCGAGATAGGCTGGATTGTATACCACACAATAGTTTATCATTGGTCACTGTTTTCCCAAAAGAGAGAAAAAAGAAGTTACATTGTCCTGGCAAAATGAACTGTAAGTAGGGAAAAACCCCACCAAACCAATTTAAAAAAAAAAAATTGCACTGACCCCTAAATTTTCATTATTTCAAGTATAACAAATTGATACTCAACCATAATGCTTGCTCCAAAGCCATTTTTATAGACACTGGTTGCAAAATTATAAAACCAAAAATAGATGACCTCTAAGATCGTGCTCTGTAAATAAGAAAAGAGAGACAGCAAGGGGGATCAATTGATTAAAATTATTTTCTCCAATGTAATTTAAGCAATCCCTTTTCTT
This sequence comes from Limnodromus scolopaceus, assembly GCA_028565335.1. Classification (NCBI taxonomy): domain Eukaryota; kingdom Metazoa; phylum Chordata; class Aves; order Charadriiformes; family Scolopacidae; genus Limnodromus; species Limnodromus scolopaceus. The sequence continues at coordinate 6,140,484 of JAOXNO010000002.1, forward strand.
ATGTAAACTGTAGTAAGTTTTTAATGTACACTGCTCTTAACAACACTAAGTCATTAGGCACATCCTCCAATTTAAAGAAAGCTTGGAAGGTAATATGGGAAGTCATCTGTCTATCTGTCACAATAAACATAAGATTTTCTCTGGTGCCAGATGGAAGAAAGACCACAAAAGAAGTCAATTTGCCAGGCAAAAAAGTTTCAATAGTTTGCCAGGCAGAAGTGAAGTGAAAATGAGTGGTAGGAGTTTCTCCAAATCATCCATTCTTTTAATAGCTACATCTCTTAGGCCTCCTTAGTTTTAGCGTCCTGTAGTGCACCTGCCACAATCCAAGTATGCTGCAGAGAGACAGGCACTTGGATACTTGAAAACTGAGAACACGTCTATCGAACACACAATAGCACAAAACCAAATAACCCTCTACTATCTGAACCACCTCCAGCATGGGATATGGCAAAATCCCAGGGACAGAAAAAGATAGCATGAGGTGCCAAATAAAGGTAGGACTCGGCTTCTTCAAAGGGAAATGTACACATATTCTTGCATGCTTGACAGAAGCTGCAGAAAGACCTCTGGTTTTCCTACTGTATCAACTCCTTGTTCTCCCACATTACAGAAAAGGATTCAGGGTTTAAGGACTAAGGAACACGGGTAACAGACAGCAGTAGGAGATTGCCTTTGAAAGACAGGCTCCAAGCTCCTGATGGCACCTGCCATCAGCTAGAACAGAACAACAACAGGCCTCAGAAACCTGCCGTTCCCTTCGGCTATGAAGGTGTGCACTAACTCAAAGGATGGCACAGCAAGGTCTCCTTCTGCAATGAGAAGTATGAAAGAGCTGCTCACCATCCTGCTGCACAAGAGAAACTGCAGTGCTGGGAGGGAATGTTGCTTTGTGCTCCTTTCTGCTGGTGAAATATCAGCACTGGAAGAGCCCATTTGAGAGGATGAATGACTGAAGAAGGGTAACAGCAGGGACTTGTTTCAATGCCAGCACTGGAATGCAGCCAGTACTGTCCTTGAAGCCTGCAAATGGTTCCAGGAACAGTGACAAAAGCCAGCTGATGCTGCTCAGCCACATAGAAAACTAAAGCTGCAGTGTTTGCTGACAGCAGTCCACAGCCACAGATGACTGATTTGGCAAGAAGAACATCACTTGCCTGACAAGACCCCCTGGTGACTCCCGATACTATGAGATCTTCAGTCATAGGAAAGCTTAGGTACAGCACAGTGGCAAGATGACAAAAAGGACAGCAGTCTCCTTGCCTGACTCAAGAGATTTGCACTAGAAAATTCTGGGGCTGCCAAAGACAAGACTGAATGGTCAAAACCAAACACATCACATCCCTGAAGGGACAGTTCTGGAGTCTGAGCTTTACACACACTTTATCTGAGACTTGAATGGCTTGCCCATATATATAATTTCTCTCATGGCCAAGGTATTACAGATTGTGTGAATGAAGATGACCGAGTACAACCACCGTGAGCAGCACACAATCAAGAGGAAGCCTTGGGTCAAGGTAGGTAGATAGCAAACAGCACAAAACACTTGCTGCTCTACTGGGAAAGAGTTTCAGAAGCAGAGTGCTCTATTTCAGGTGGGCAGGAGAAAACAACTGAAAACACATCCTCCACATCTTATATGTACATGCACCAGGAAGAAAGAATCACAGAATCACCTAGGCTGGAAGGGACCTTTTAAGATCATCTAGTCCAACCAATGGAAAAACAAAAAACAAACACAAAAAAAACCCCAAAACAACAAACCACACCTACCACACCACACAAAACACCACCCAACACTAATCCATATCCCCGAGCACCATGTCAGCTTGTCTCTTGAATACCTCCAGGGATGGTGCCTCAACCACCTCCCTGGGCAGCCCATTCCAAAGCCTGACAACCCTTTCAGTAAAGAAATATTTCCTAA
>JAOXNO010000002.1:6142510-6185809 GCA_028565335.1 Limnodromus scolopaceus
AAAGTCCAAGTAAACAACATCCACAGCCTTTCCTTCATCCACCAAGCGAGTCACTTTGTCATAGAAGGAGATCAGGTCTGTCAAGCAGGACCTGCCCCTCATGAACCCATGCTGGCTGGGCCTGATCACCAGAAGAAGGAACAAAGACACATAGGGTGAGGGTTGACAATAACACAAGTGATTAGAAAAAGGAAAAAAAAACCCTAACTTTCCAGTCTGAAGTAATTAGGCACAAATATACTCAACATTAGAATGAACACGTGGACACAAAATAAAATTTTACTCCTTAAAACAGTATGCAGGCACCATAAAATGGATTCAACACTCAAAAGAATATTGCTCCAGCCCCCTGGTTAACAAATGTGGACTACTGCTGAGATGTATCATTTAGCTATCTTTTTGAGCTGTGCTACCTTGGGTGGTTAATTGGATAGTGCCATGGCATAATTGCACACAACTGTTCAATGTAAAATCCTCAGTTACTGGAATAGAAAAGTTTTTAAAAAAAACAAAAATAAACTCCAATAATTGTTTTAAAATATGTTGACAAGATGCTTTTGCTTCCACTCCACTGAGCAGACTTCTGCCTTTCTTGTCTGCTGTAAATTTACCCAGCATGTCAGTTTTGTGCATGTGACAGCCAGTCTTTTCTTTGACAGAAGACAACCTTAGCAATGCAAGGAGACAATATTAGATTCTAGTTGCTGAATTTTCAAAGAATTTCTTTGTTGAGATTCAGAAACTGTTTCCCATATTTATTTTAATAATCCACAATTGCCTTCCCAGTCTCAGATTTTGAACTTTAAATTAATCTAGTAGCTGTAACATGCTTTTGAGGGATAATTCCACTGCACAGACACCCTACATGAAGAAAAACATTCAAAATACAAACGCGCTAAATAATTAACTGTTGAAGCAGATCTAAAGCTACAGGAAACTGTATGTGTTGTTACACTGTAGAGATGAACAAGCAGACAGAATTACTTACCAGGGGACCACACTTAAACACTTGTTCTTTGCTAGCCAGTAGTGAGAGAGGCACACCAGGACAGCAGCACTGCAGTCATCAGTGCTACTGCTTGGATCTGTGCACACTCTTATTCTGAATTATGTTTCAGAAAGTCAAATACACAGAAAGCTATGGAAGTTAACAAAAAATTGGAGCAACTGTTCAGCATACTAGCTATATGACATACAAACACTTCATTACCAGAGTGGATGATTAGTTCACTTCAATCTGTTAAATGCTTTTTGATGCTGACATTTACATCCCTGGACAATCAGGCATTGCCTAAGAGAATCACTGCATCTGTTGGCTGAAGTCAATCCTGACCCATTTATCAGTTCTAGGATTTTCAGACCATAAAGATTACCAAATCAAAACTACATTTAAAATTGCTAAGGAAACAGTTTATTTAAAAAATTATATTAATTAATTACTCAAAACAAAGAGCAAACAAGCTAGCATTTTCTTTGGTGATAAATCCACCATCCCGAGCCTGTTCAGTAGAGAGAAAGTTGGTATCTTTCTTTCTTAGAACCTTCATACAGCTCTAAAACTCAATGGCACCCCACTGTATTTCTTTCACACTTTTAGTGAATGATGCAATCACTTTAACCTCTTCCGATTGAGGCAATGGTTTACAGCACCTAACCATGACTTCTGATACTGCAAACCAGTTTTGCAAAGATACAGTGCCTTCAAAACACTGTGTGCCTGTAAAGGCAAGAGATGAGCATACGCACAGGCAATAGAATACATAACAAGAAAAAAATAGAAGTAGATTAACTTTATGGATTATCTGGTCATTTCAAGAACGATTGATAGCAGAACTGCATTCTCACTAACTCTGAGCTCTATTTTGGCTTTCTTATTTGTTGGGAATTTCCATTCCTGCTAGGACGAGTTTTGTGCACTACAAATGAGACTGCACACAGAGTGATCTTTGCCAATGTGATATTGCTACATAACTAAAAAGCAGTAAAGCATATGTAGTTTCTTATTTGTATTACAGTCCTCATTGTTGGTTTACATTTGCTAGAATTTAATTAAATGCAAAGAGAAGTTTATGATTTCTGGTGCAGTGAAAATTTTATTTTTTCCAAAAATATTGCTACTTCATCTAAGTTTATAGTGGAATAGTTGGCAGCTACTTCTGTAATCAAAGCATATAGTTAGTTTTTAAGATGTGGATGCTGTTATACTTCATTAGATATTCTGTACACAGTTTTTCTCCATCAACTAATTCATACATAGATTAAGGCTGGTTTATTAGGCTATTACATATTTTATATATGTAAAAATATGTTCAATCTGAAGGAAGACAACTTACAGTTAAAAGCAAGAAGAAAATTAATCTGATTAACTCGATTAACTGATTAACTTGATTTCACTGATTTCAGTGAAATTCAGTGATTTAAGTCACAATAAAATCGCAGCCAAAAAGAAAATCTCACACCAAGATTATTAGCCAGCAGTGATCCTGCTACAACAATGATGGTAAAATGTGCCAGCAGAGAACTACTATACTCAGAGTACTGAGTGACTTTAGATCTTGCTTATCTGAGTTAATCTGATTTCCTTATTTTTGTTTGTTTGTTTGTTTATTCTATGCACAGTTGGTCTGCAATGTATCTTGATGCTTTACATTACTGGCTTCTACAGACAGTTTCCAGAACGTGTTAATGTGTGTTCTGGAAAAAAAGAAGCGGTTATAATATGGACACTGAGAAAAGGTAGAAGACTCTGGTCAACTTTGGAAGAAACCCCTTCAGTTGCATGATGGATGGCCACATGTGAATTACCCATCCTACATGTTTTCTATGGGACATCCATCTTTTTTGGGGGACAAAAAAAGAAGGGAAAAATTTAAGTTTTAAGTTAAATTCGATTTTCCTAATGAGAGCCAGATCTGAGACCACTGTAATCTCAGGAAGGGGCCTCCTCCTCAGGCTCTCATTCCCCCTCACTGAACCACAACTCCCCTCCACCTTCTCCCTGCTCAGACTGACCTTTTCTCAGCCACAACCCTTTCTTCTCCTGCTCTCCTGCAGCTCCACCACACGACCGCTGCCCTCCTCGCTGCCTCGGCACGGCCCACTCGCCATTCCTCTCACTCCCTCTCTGTTTCGGCCGCACCACCATGCCTTTCCACAGAGCGCGGCCTAACAGCACCTGCCCTCCATTTCAGTTCAGTCCCTGAGGTAAATTGAGGTTTTGGCTGACTAAATACAACCAATCAAACACCAGAAGTTATTAGATAAGTAAATAAATCCCTGAGGACAGGGAGGTATGTGCCCGGAGGGACTCCCAGCCCTCCTTCCCGAGGCCTCCCCCTGGAGTGCCCCTCCCCTGCAGGGAACCTTCCAGAAGCTCCCGGGCCCTGCCACCCCCTGGGTGCACCAGGCCACCTGCCCTAGGAAACGTATCCCCCTTTTTAAGGCAAGGCATGGAAAAAAATAAAATAACACCCTCCCCCCTCCAAAAAAAAACCAAGTAATGAGGTGTGTGAGGAGAGAAGCGGGAGGAATGATGATAAAGACATGAAGCCGAAGGGGCTAACTTATTCCCAAAGCAGAATTCTGCAAGCCACCATGTGAGCCTTCCCTTCCTCCCGGGCTCCCAATTCCAGAAGCCCTTCAGAACACCACAATCCCAGAAAGCAGCTAGAAGTTCACAAACCAACCAGCTTTCACACAAAGTCGTCTTTCACATCCACTGCAGGGAGGACACCAAGACAAAACCCACCCTCGGTTCAGCCCCACACATGCACCAGGAAAACCCTCACTTTACGACCCTTTTCTTAACAGGCAGGGGTGCTTTGCCTTGCCTTGGTCCTGAAGACTCAACATACTTGAGGAAAAGCAGCTATTAGATACCAAAAGGTACAATACACCAAAGAAAAGAGGTTTACTTCTTTGTATCAGCTCCCTTTTTCAGATTTTTCCCTTTGTTGGCTGCTATTTTCTTAAACAAGGTCTCTCCTGCTTTCCCACCAGACACTTTTCCCTGAGAGATCTCTCTCCCAGACATGGATATTTTCACAAGATTCCCTTCTTAACAGCAGGAACAGGAAGCCAGTCCCCAAGCCCTGCCAGTTCTTCAAGATCCACAGAGACTCTCCAGATACCAGCAAGAGGTGATGACCAGAGCTTTTAACTCTCCTAATAGTCTTTCACGCAACAAAAGGAAGCGTTCCACAAGAAAAGAAATGTCACTGGAAAAATCAAATACAACTCAGTCTTAGGCTTTCTTCCTAAATTTTCTTACTTAGGCATCAAGAAAGAAAAGTTACAAAGACACACATCTCTGCACTCCTGAGGACCTCTGATCTATTTATCAATGAAATTTGCCCCTAACACAGAAAGGGAATCTACACGAAGCAACAACATCTTTGAAAAAGATTGCAACAAAACACTCTCTCTTGTTTCCTGTGGAGGAAAGAAATCAAGTTGTGGAGTTTTTTTGCACAAGAAAGAACAAATCCAGCAGGCAGAAAGTTGTGACAGATGAACAAAGAAGTCTGCTTTAAAAACTCTTACTTTGTACCCCATATGTAGTTTGCCTACTTGGAGAGGAAAAAAAGGTTACATTATGGCTCTACAATGAAAGTTTTCTGCATCCAAAGGAATGGTGAATGGACTCTTGTGCAGTTTTATAATGCTTTTTATCCAAAGATATTCAAAACACCACAAAAGATCTCACAGATGTCTGACTCTATTGGAGCTTTGAGAAATAAGCACATAGAAATAACAAACACACTATTCACACACATGTACCTGTTTGGTGCCCTCCCATTTTTCAGTGACTAAACTTGACATTGCTCACCTGATTCAGAAGTACCAAGCATCCCCCAAACCAGCAGGAGTGAGTGACGCATGCTGTCACCTAGTAACACTATACCACCATTGCTAGTACCAGACCATAGACTTTGCATGTACTAAGTTTGCAAGGCCTCAAATACTTCTCAGACTTGCTATATCTGAAGTTTTTCAGGTCTTCCTGTGGCTATGTTTTGGCTTGCTTAGCTGAAAAATTTTTTCTTCAGACCAGGTAGCTCCAACTAAGTTGCTTTACTTTTGTGAGGTATCACAGTAGTTTTATGTAGATAGCAGTAACAAGTAGTAATTCTGTGTAGAATGAAGTATTAATGGCTAACACTATGATGTAGTGAGCAAAAATAGAGGCCTGGTATGACAGCAGAGACCTTTGAGAAGCGTAGACTCAGGATGCAGTACAGAGCAGTACAGCAAGGGATAATAAGAGATGGGGCCCCAGGGCCATAAACAAGTCACCTATGATCAGATAAAGAAATGCAGACCTGGAGCTGGACCAAAAAAAGATTTTAGGAATAAGAAAGAGAAAAAAGATATCATATTTAACATGTAAAATATATCATACACTATAGATTCAGACGCGCTGTAGAGTTGCAGACCAATAAAGAAAGAAAACATGCATGCAAAGGCACGGTAGAAAACAGAAAAATAGCTCTATGTAAAATAAAAAGGAAAAGAGAAGGAGGGGGAGGAAAAGAAACCATCAACTTATTATTCTCCAGGGCAAAGGGGTGCATCACCCCTACCCCCAAACACCTGACCGAGGCTCTTGATTTTAGTATTCAGAGGAGCAAGTAATGGTGAACATAACACCAGGAAAAGGGATTGAAACTAGTTAGTGTATGTATAGCAATTTTACCTGTATTATTTATTACCAGAAGATATTTCTGTATGCAACATTGATTTATTTTGTTTTATTTTTCCTTTAGTAAGTGGATGTGGACTAGTAATGATTCTTCAGTTAGAGTGTGAGGGTTTCTGTTATACTAGCAATAAATTCTTCACTTATATATAAGGTGTGTTTCCTTTTTGCAGACAATAAGATTTTGAGTATAACAATGCAACTTGGACACAACATTAAACCGAATCAAACATTCTGCTTGAGACTTTTACGTCATCCCTTGCTTACAGCAGAACCAAGACATAAGAACCTCCAAAGAAGTAAGTCTTCACACTTGCCCAGATTATCAGGTCAGCTTTCCAATACTGGAACAAGGGCTTACAGCTTTTCTTCCTTTCATGATCTCTTCTCTTTAAATATGGAGAAGCTGACTGGTATATCATAACAAACCAGGTATATCCCTGGACTATATTATCTGTATTTCTTTATTGTTGTTTTTTTTTTTAGGAAATTATTTATCTCTTATATAAATTTCCATCATGAATCAAAACTGCAGGAATTTTTGAAAACAGAATTCTCTCCCTTAATAAGATTTTTCCCTCTAAAGCATATTTTACTAGTAATATCAGCCAAAAAAAAAAATAAAGGAAAATTATTTATTGAACTTTCTTGCCCTGATTATTTGAAATGGTCGATGACATGTTCACAAAATCAATATACTTATGGCAATATATCTACTATACTCCATTACTGACAATTATAAATATAACCATCAACAAAACTTCTCCCAATTTTGCTATCCTATAGAATTAAATATGGGATTTTTCAGAAACTAAGCGAAAACTATTTGTTTGGTATGTGAAAAACGAGGGAAGTAAAGCAAAGAGCAGGAAATCACCCCCATCTGGCAAATGATATCTGAAACCTATGGTTTAATATGATTTTGTTATCCTGTATCTTTGGAAGCACATAAAAGCTGAACATTTTGATGATAGTATATAACATAAGGCATGGCTTACTACATTTATACTACTATTACAATGGGATCAGATTTTAAATGTGATCTGAATAACTCCTGCCTGAAAGGCTCCTTATTGACAGGGAGCTCTTGTTGTCCTTCCCCTGCTGATCCTACTTAATGGAATAGTAAAAATTAGAAAGATCACAAGACAAAACTGAGAGCTTGCCTAGTAATTAGATCTCCTGGAACTCCTTCATGCTTTACTTTAGTAAGTTACAGGCCATCACTATCCCTTTTATTTGCCTTTTACTCATTTGAGCAAACATTTGTTTCTGCCCATCTACAAGCATTGTAATTCCCATAGTTACAGTTTTCTGTAAGTGTAATGGCTAAAAATCAATAGTCACTATGATTCTTTTGAAGTTCATTATAAGTTTCAGTGCAACCAAAACTAGCTAAGATCCCCTGGCTGCAAAGACTTGAACACATGAATAAATCTACACAAATGAATAACTATTTTGAGGTCAACGCAATTTTTCATCAGTGTGAAGAAAGTTTCAAAGAACTTTTTATATGCCAAAGATTGCCAATGAAGCAACAATTTTCCTGGGAGAATTAACACTTAAGTGTATTCACTACTGTAGTTTTGTTCTGACACGTTTAGTGAGAAATGTTTAGCTCTTCATAAATTTCTACACTCCTAATATCCCCCCCATCCACCTTCATCCTTAATAACGCCTCGTATAAAATATCTAGGCACTTCTTCATTCAAAACCCTAACGCTCTCAACATTGCAATATTATCTCTCAAGTGTCACTAAGGAGCCTCAGTTATCTCATTACATTGTAGGAATACCATGCATATGTGCTACATTTTAAACTAAATGAAATTATTTTCCTTATCTCTAAGTTTGTATTTTCAAACTGGGGAAATATAAAAAAATCCACCTTCCTGCTTGCCACCAGCAGATGGGAAGCAGAAAACACCAACTTCTGCAGTACAGTTTCCAAAGGTTTTCTAAGCTCATGCCATTCTTTTTGGCTCCTCAAACAAAAATCTCCCCAAAATGCACTACAAAATCTCTAAGGAAAGCAAGCATCCTGCACATACTAGCAAAATGGCTTGTGTTTCTGTTGCCTTTTCTAGATTTGCTGAGCAGCAGCAGAAAGGAATTGGCAACACTAATCAGGTCCTGCTTGGAGCCTAGGAGGCAGCAAAAAAACTGAAGAATTGTGTCAGTACTCCCCCAAGAAACCACCAGGTAGTTCTACTCAATGAGCCTCTGCATACTGTCTTTTTTCCCTGGCAATGTTGTCCTTTTGCATGAGCCTGCCAGTGAAACGAAGGTTTTGTGGGAAAGCTGAAATGACGAGTTAAGTTTCTTAGCAATGCTAAAGGCTTCTGAAATGGGTGGATGCCTTACATGTATGCTGTTGTCTCCCAAAACTGCATATCCTACACCCAGCTGGGAACTCAGTTCTCCAAGAACCTCTTTAAAGCAGTACAATTGCTGTTACCAGTTTTATAAAATACCTTGTTCTCATCTGATTTGCAGGTGTCAATGCACACTTTTTATGCTCTATGAAATAAAATTATTTTAAATGCCTTCTCAAACTCCGAGTTTGTAACTACTACTTTATCTCATATATTTTACCACATAGTCTTTTTCTTTTACAATTGACTACGACAAACAAAGTGGAGAACATTAGGGATTACTCCTATGAAGAATATGGCACATATTTAAGCACTCTTGCTTCCCTTTATTATCTTTTCAATTTACACACCAGCCTATCACCTTAAGGTGCTCCTAAGTCCAAACAAAAAAATCAGTTGGGTGACTCAAGTTATCAGACCTACGTAAGGTTCCACATAAGAGATCTTTCATATGGAAGTGGAAAACACCCAGAGTAACAACAGGAAATAAGTTTTAAACCATCTACCTATGAAAAAGATACAATTTCTAACATTCTAGGTTGCAAGGCAGCCTCAGTTGAACAAGAATCGGGATGAAAGCTCTCCTTTGCAAAGATTTTCCATAATTCTCCATTTTCTGACTGTTGAAGGTGAAGTCCCCCACACGGAAAACACCAAACTGCCTGGACCTCTGGTCCAAGTCATGGCAGCCTGTCTAGTCACAGACTACTCAACTCTGAGCAAACAATAACAGAATAAATAGACCAACTGTCAGGCAGGATTGTTTTTCTTCCCCCTCCAGCACAGCAGCACTGATGAAGTTTTTCCTAAATTGGTTGGCGTGGGATGAAGCCAGCTTACGTAGGCTAATGGAAATTACCTGTGCAGGATGGAATGCCATATCACTGCCTGAAAAAGGCTCTTGAGAGGCAGGAGTATTCTATGAAGGCCGCGTAAACAAAGTACTTCACGATATCTTGATCTTTTTTTACTGCTCTGTAGTTGTATATAATCAATATACCGCTATCACAGGGACTAAAAAACGTGACTGTAAAAGTTTTACTGGCGTCATATACCATTCTACAAGTGCCATTACAGACCTAAGTTTTTTACAGTGCCTCAGAATATTGTTATAAAGTTATTTTTCTGTGTATATTAAAGAACATAATGTACAAAGAGATTTAAAATTAAAGAAGTAAAATACAAGGTTTCTGAAGTAAGAATAAAAGCTTTTAAGGCTAAGAGAATAAATAAATTTAAAAAAATTACAAAAAGCAATTCCAGAGCCAAAGTTTCCATTTCAAAAAGTGACAAGCATTTAATAAGCATGCCTTCCAACAAAACTTACGCTCTAAACTGCTTGTCAGTTTTGAGAAGGGAACTCTGGATTATAATTTTCAAAACCACCAGTCAACCAACTGACACATATCCTTACTTTTAGTATCAGGAACAATTTACTACTACTCTGATTGGCAGTGTTTGAAGGTCTGAAGATCCTCAGAATTTTACCAAGTCAGGTACTTACTCTTTGTCACAGTGAAGATCAGTCCAATATGCTGGGAAAATCCTCCCACCCTCAATATTTCATGAGGTTTACTACAATAGAGCCACTGTTACAAAATCATTAATAAATTCATTCCAGAAATTACCAATAAACCCATAGACAATGCTTAAAGCTAGGCTTAACACTTTGCTATGATACCTTGTGTATTCATATCTCAGAAGATAGTACGAATGCAAAGAGGCTCACTCTTCTTATCACGACAATGAAAAATCTCTTCTTAGAAATGACTGAAGGAGTAACAGGAGAGAAAGAATGAACTTTAGACAAAACTGAAGATAATCTTATAGCATGATATATATATACACACACACATTTTCACTGACTATGACTCATGCTGTTTTATGCTGACATTTTATCTTATATCCACTTCGAAGTAGTCAAAGTCAGTCTTTGACATATTTTCCTTTGTAAACTATTTGTTAAATGTAGTTCGGTTCTTATTTTCCTGCATGCAATCCAAAGAGCTTTTGGTACATAATAACAGAAACTGCAATTTGTAGGACACTGATTTCCTTACAATTAAATTTGCTATGCGTTCTGAAAGGCAGCCTGTAAGACCAAAACTACGAAATTTATTAATACAATTTTTATATTATGCTTATTCTTACTGATGAAAGGGAACTCCCTATTGCATGTCTGTCAGTTCTCACTGTCAAAAAACAGTTCTTGCATGGTCTTTTGTCCAAAGCCTATCTTACAGCCTAACAGTACTCTTCAATATTTCTCCTGGTAAACGTTTGTTTTATACCCAATTCCAAAATTTTATATTATATAAAAGACTTAACTTTTCACCATACTGAAATACAGAGAAGTCTGCCTTTCTGCTCTCATAAAGCTTTAACTATTTTCACTGCTATGCTATTTCAACAAACCAAGGTTTAGCAACAGCAAAGGACCTGCAGACTGTAGCTAGAAGAGGCAATAAACCACCCACAAAACCTCCCTGAGAAATATGAAGCACATGAGCAACGGAAGTCTAAATTGCACTGGCTTGCTTGGGCTGCTTGCAGGATGCAGCCTGTCCAGACTCATTTGTTGTCCGAGTGCCTGAAACACCATTCCCTCTCCAGGTCTCTGTGAGGAAGTTGGAAGGGGGCAGATTTACAGGCATCCTTCAGAGGCTTTGCACAGGAGCAGGGGGGGCTCTACAGTGGCCGAGAGCACTTTGACTTCCATACCACTCCTTGGGCACTGCTCTGTGGGCTGGAAGAGATCACAGGAGTGAGGAGCAAACCATCACCAGGTTCCTGCTGTGCAAAATAAAAACTGCTTTCATTAGCCTTAAGTGACTTGCTCAAACTTGAATGCACATTGAGCTTCAGAAAGTTTACAGGCTTTTGGTCATAGAGTTATGGCTAGAAGATAATGCCTCCTTTACTTCTCACACTACCACAGGAAAGCAATACAGTAGTAGCTTCAGATATCTTAAATTCTGTCTGATAATTTTCAGTTTTCACCTCCATCAAGGCTACCAGGTCAGAGATACCAGATATAAAACAGTCAAATATTCAAAAGATTTGTTCAGGGATACTGTAATCCAATGACTTAAACACCACGATAATATTTAAGAGAGCCATAAAACACTATCTCTATTTTGTTACCACCTTGGTGAAGAGATATATCCCTGAATACCATGATATAATCCCTTAATACCATGACACCCAGACTGTCACGTGTAAAACAAGGACCATAATATTAATTGAACAATTCAACAGTGCTTATGAAGTATCATCTAATGCAAGAGTCCAAGTCCATGTGTACTCAGGTGACACAGCCAGCAGCAAGACCCAGCCCTGCGCAAGGCATGACACAGCTCACGAGTGGGGCTTTTGTACCATCCAGAGCTCAACACACACACAAACACCCACATATAGTGAGTTAGGTGATGGCGCAAGCCATTTTTCATGTGGGTGGAAAGACTTTACCCAGGAGCTAGGGGGGGTAAACATGTTCCATGATACTTAATGATGTTCAAAGATGATGACATCAGCCTCACTTCATCAGAGAGATGTCAGACTGTCTCAAGCTGCTACAGTCCAGAAGAGCAAAGATAAGATTGTTTCAAATGCTAAATTTAGATTCTAGTCTAGGCTCCAAAATCTTAATAGTGGGGAAGAGCAACCTTCCAAATTCACTGACCCAGCATTTGGTTTCAAATGAAGAAGCTTCAAAAAATTCCCGACATCCTTCATACGCTATACTGAAATTTTTTAAGTTGACTTTCCTCAGCAAAGTTGCCTAAGCTTTGTTAATTTGCAGTAATTATCTTATTTCTTCCTTCTTTGAGTACATGTATTCTCTAGGTTTTGCTTACAATGGTGATCATTATTAACCACTTGTGCTCCACAGCATCTTGACACAGCAATTCATTGTGCAATAAATAATTTCAAAACATTAGAGTCACAGAAATGCGGCCATCTCTGGTTTAGCATTCTTTTACCCCTTAAGCTTCAGATTTCCAACTACAGTTCACGCTCCTGGAAGCTACAAGGTTTTAGTTTCACTTGCATCTCATCAGAAGAAACCCAGATATTTTCGTCAGACACAGAATGTAAGAAAGCAGGATCTCCAAGGTAGTTACAGAGTAGCTGAGAATGCTGCTAAGCAGTAAGAATTTAACACTCATAATGTCTGGGCAACCGAGTTGTCTCAACAGCAACAATTCATTTTAAATGCAATCCTGCTTTGAAATCTCTTGGCTACATGAACCAATATGTGAAAAGGCTACAACACATAAAGGTTTAGATGCCACTCAGAACTAAGTGCCTTAGTGAATCGCTTCTGTTAAATCATTTTGCTTTTATACCACTCCCATCAAGCCTCAATCTGGCTGAGTTGCTTTTGAAAGCAGTCATCTTACAGCTAGCAGTAGGAACTCATGTAGATATTTTCATAAAGGTATTTTACTTGATTTTCAAAATAAGACATGTCACAATAAGAAAACAATGAAATATGGAAACAGCAAGCTACAATATTTCTGTTTACATTTGCAAGCTAGACTAGATGAAATATGAAACACTTCTAGTCCTCAGTGTAAACAACTGTTTCATACATTTTAATAAAGATACAAGATCATCCAAGGAATTGCCCCTAGATAACATGGGAAAATTGGACAGTAAAATGCATGACATTTCAAACAAGTGAAAATGCATTGACATTTTATTCAAAGCTCTGTCAAAGAAACCCTCTCAAACTGCCAATTATTTTGTGTACTTAAAAAAAAAAAATAATCAGCAAGTCTTTGGTTTACCAGATCAGTTCTACATATAGAAGGCTCCATTTGGGAGCTTTTGTACTGAGTCCTGCTTAACATTCATTTGACAAATATAATGAGGGAGCCATTACACAAACTGTTATACCAAGGTCCTGGCCTGTTTGCCTTTCTCTTTTCTTGCCTACCTTCTCTAAGCATATCATATGAATAATTCCCAAAGTTAAACAAATTGCCCTTACCAGCTTCACTGTATACAAGCTGCTTCATGAAAATTCTAATACTAGTTGTCACTAGACAGCAAAATATTTCTTCACGTCACACTCATGTTCTTCTGATACAATTTATTAATTTTCTTCTGAAAATGTACATTTTTATAAATACTGACTATGTGGAAATACCTGTTACTAACATTACAATTACTTGTAGAAAGAGGCAATTTTGCTGTGATATTAAGATATTTTATGAAATAAAAATAGTCAAGACTACTCATTTTACTGTGCAAATTCCTACACCTGCCTCAAAATATTCACGATACACCAGTGCAATACAAATATCACAAGATAATGTCACAGGTAACAATCTATAGCAGCATCCTCAGATATGCCATCAAAACAGCAGCCAATTTGCATTTACTGTTCTGGAATGGTCAGATTGCTCTGTCTATTACATGACATTTCTTAAAATTTCTTCTTTCACACACTAATAAGACAAAAGTAAGTATCCCTGTAATACCTAAATTGCCTTTGGTATCCAGGCTAAAGATGCACTACTCCTGGATTTCCATACTGGTTTTGTTCATGTTTTTAAAACAAAAACAAATACACACACTCCTATATCACTGCCCCTAATCTAACAATCACTACAAGGCTATCTGTAAATATGTTGTCTCTCCAACAACAATCTCACCTAATGCATCTCTTCTTTCTGGTTGTTTCTGACCAGCTCAGTCTGTACATATTATGATTGGTAAGCCCTCACCTTAGCTAGTTCCCCCCACACCACAGCATTGAGTCCCTTACATTAGGTCCTCCTAACATCAGGAGCGTCTTTTTCAGCCTGCTGCATAAGAGAGCAATTCTCTTCCTCAGCTCCTCTTTCATATATCTGGAGGCAAAAAAGGGCTCTGCTTTCAAGCAGCTGACTCTGCACCCCCAGCATCATAAATACATAGATATATTCTGCCAGAAGAGATGCTTATGTCACGGTGTATGACACTTCTGGCAAGTCAGCTCATGCTGTGCTTCAGGCTGCTGCAGAGACATTTCAACCAGTTCCAACTTGGGTATCTTTGTATTACACCACAGTTATTGCTGGAAGCCATTAGCTAACTTGAATATTGGACAGGATCCGGGCTAAAACATGGAACAGGCAGGCAGCTGGTCTGGACCCTGTTGCCACCACAATGGAAAAATAAAGAGTCCAATTCTGCAAGTTGTCATTAGTGAAACTGTACCCATGTCATTCACTTCCTTCTAGATATCTGCGCTTTTCTAAAAATCTTGGGCACTCATGAGTTCAAAACACTCATGATGTTGAAATGTTAGTAAATGCACATCACAGAAGAGAGAACACAGCCACACCTTTCCTCATATACCTAATAAAGTAAGATTAGAATACATAAACACGTAACATCCATTTGCTTGCTTGCTCTCTTAGATTTGGACTGTCTGACAACAACTGCATCTGTGGCTGTAAACCAGCACCCTCCCACGGTCACTAACAGAACCGGTTTCCACCCCCTACCCTCGTGCTGCTGTGCAGGGCACAGCAATGAGAGAGACAAGCTTTGAACGTCTTGCGTTCACAAGCACAGACACTTTGCTGTATACCTAAGGAACGTGTTACCATGTTTCTGCACGTTTGTCAAATGTCACTGCAACAACCTCCTACTCTCAACTGCAACATCAGGTACAGTAAGCCATGCCACAACAGTGGAAGACAGCTGTTGAAATAAGACCGGATTAGTGTACTCAAACACTTGGAACACTATGCTATCCAGGGAGAAAGAGAGCTCTGATTATCCGAACAGCCAAATCGTTATCAAGTTATCAAGAACTCTTGTCCAGGCACTTGTCTTGCAATTGGCCCAAGTTCACATAGAAACTGAAGAGCATCTTTTGCTGCTGTGTCCATTCTCCTTCTGGCTACCATCTGAGTCGGTCCCAGAAGACTTTGAAAAATTCACTCCCTTAAAGCCTATTATCATTTTGGCCTCTTAGCAGTTCAGCAGTTGAGAGTGAACTATGGAATCAATTGCCTCACAAATTCTCACTACCAAAGCGTGCAGATTTGATTTGGCCCAAATCAGTCTAGTTAGGGACTGAGCTGCCTCACACAGCTGCTGAAGCTTATTGCAAGCCAGTCTCTGCACAGCTGTCAGATCGCTTGGGTACCCTGGCAGAAGAGAACCAACACAAACCCTCTACAAATACAGCATCATATCAAAGATCAGCCAAGTCTTGCTCATCTTGCCATCAGCTTCCAAACCCAGATTCTCAGTGGGACCACAAGAGGCACAAACAGAAGCACTGTTTGGGGGTGTTGGTGGATGAGAAGCTCGACATGAGCCAGCAATGTGCACTCACAACCCAGAAAGCCAACTGCGCCCTGGGCTGCATGAAAAGAAGTGTGGCCAGCAGGGGAGGTGATTCTGCCCCTCTACTCTGGTCTGGTGAGATCCCACCTGGAGTACTGTGTCCAACTCTGGAGTCTTCAGCACATGAACCTATTGGAATGGATCTAGTGGAGGGCCATGAAAACGACCAGAGGGCTGGAGCACCTCTCCTATGAGGACAGGCTGAGAGAGCTGGGGTTGTTCAGCCTGGAGAAGGGAAGGTTCCAAGGAGACCTTATAGCAGCCTTCCAGTACCTAAAGGGGGCTACAGGAGAGATGGGGAGGGACTCTTTATCAGGGAGTGTAGCGATAGGATGAGGGGTAATGGTTTTAAACTGAAAGAGGGGAAACTTAGATTAGAAATTAGGAAGAAATTTTTCACTCTGATGGTGATGAGCCATTGGAACAGGTTGCCCAGAGAAGTTGTGGATGTCCCTTCCCTGGAGGTGTTCAAGACCAGGCTGGATGGGGCTTAGAGCAACCTGCTCTAGTGGGAGGTGTCCCTGCCCATGGTAGGGGGATTGGAACTCGATGACCTTTAAGATCCCTTCCAACCCGAACCATTCTACGATTCATCCTATAATTCTATGAACTCAGTACCAGAAACATGTCATGAGAAATCACCGTATCTAAGAAAATGAGGACAGAACAAACATGTGTCTTTGACACTAAGATGAACTGCCCTTTTGCCACACAGTTTTAAATGTTTACTCTCTTACCCTAGACATCCTATGAAATAGCAATAGTGATGGATTCTCCAGAAAATAAACATACTGTGCATGCACACTGATGGTCCCTCCAGGGAAGTCCTTTGTCTGACAAAAGCCCTCCTGCCACTAAGTCACCATCCTTGCTCCTCCTTAGATATCATAAGTGCTCCACAACAGTGTGGCAAACAGCAAGATCAAAGAAGAACACTGAGAATAGCAGGTATTTTCATTGGCAATTACAGACATGGACAAAACCTCAATGAAGTCTGTTTTGTTGGAAAGACATAGCTTTTTAAACAAGGTTATTGTACCACTCAAAAACAGTTGAGCAATAAGACCCAATTCTAAAACCTAACCATGCAAAATAGGTAATCTCTAACCATTCTCTTCACTTCATGCTTAACAATGCCTGATTTCATTGCAATATTTTATTTTTTCTCTAAAATAGTAAACCATAAACTCCCCAGCAAATTAAAACAATTAAAAATTTAAGTGAGCACTAAGTCAACAAATTGGTGATACAATCATGTATTTTCAATTAGATATTCACAGTCTGCAAGTGAACTTATTTAGGCCAATGTATCAGCATCATCAACAAAAATATTCATCATCATTACCACTTTCATCTGGCAGAAATTAGTAGCAGATGTTATGGAACTTTTCCATGTTTATATTCATAGATGCTTGACATTCCCCCATTGAGTTCAAAATAAGAAAACACAATGAATAATAATCCCACGTTCACAGAACACTATTTTGAATCATAATCTGCACCTACTTTGAAGTCAAATCTCAGACTGCAGCAGCCATTGCTTTTCAGACTCAGTATTCAGCGAGACAATTTCCTCCACATAAAGGATGCAAAACACTAAAATAGAATATTGGCTTGCAGTTCAATTACTGCCCAATCACTAGAATTATTTCTAGGCAAGTATGATTTGCATAACACCATACCCTTTCTCCACACCACCAGTAAGAAGTGTCAGTCCTTCTACCATGTAGTCCGCTGATAACCAGCAGTGTTAGATTTACTTGTATAG
Organism: Limnodromus scolopaceus; assembly: GCA_028565335.1. NCBI lineage: Eukaryota > Metazoa > Chordata > Aves > Charadriiformes > Scolopacidae > Limnodromus > Limnodromus scolopaceus. The sequence continues at coordinate 6,159,704 of JAOXNO010000002.1, forward strand.
TAGATGTTTAAATTATGTACAGCAAATTCTTCTACATTAAAAAGTATTTTCTTAGCCCAGCCACACTTCCAACTACAAGCATTTATTCAGTAACGATAAAAATAGTGATTCTGTGATTTAAAAAACCAACCAAACAAAACGCCACCAACACCAAAACAAACCCAAATCCCAACACACAATTAAACGACCCCATTGGCTGCCCAAGCAGAGTAGTACCTGTTCTTTCTGCTGGTGAGGAATCACACAGGACAAACCGGTGACAACGTGTGGGAAGGGCAGGGAGGCAGCTTCTCATATGTACCTGCAAGGGAAACAGGGAAATCTGGTGACTTTAAGAATCAGATGGTGAAACTGAAACTTCTTAACATATCTACAGATTTCTTTTGCTTTCACGCGACTATATTGTACAAGAACTAAGCCCACTGAAAGTGGCTTTTTTGCTTTTCTTCAAAGGATTAGTTTTTCAATAAATCAGTTTACTGCATGGGGACAGGAACACGAGTGCTAAGACAAGAGAAGTAGCAGGGACCTGTGGCAAGGAGCGCAGGGGAGGGAAGGAGACAACTGCCTTTTTCTTGTAGGCTACACATCTGCATTGCCTCCTGAGATGTAATAACCAGAGATTAAAATGCAAAGGACACACATTATAAAAGACATAACAAGAACAGACAGATGTATTTCCACATCTTCTTAATCCACCTTCCTCTTCCAGATGATCTGAATTCTCCCAGATTACACTGCTATGTTTTTCTAGTTTACTACTTTGCAGTCTGCTACAGACTGCTATAGACTGGGCAGTGTGAGGACTTCCAGTTCATCCATAGAAGAGGCAAGTCAAGGAAAAAAGTTTGGCAGGCAGGAACGCAAACCCCAAACCTTAATTTTGATTCTCTTCTAAGCAGGCAGGTACACCTACCAGCATCCTAAAAAATACAATACTTCATAGCGACAAAGAACTAGAGTAGCTGGCAGGGATGCTAATAGGAATTACAGTATCAACAGCGTCACTCTGTCAAGGAGGTAAAAAGAAAGCCATGGTGCCTTAGATAAAATACTACCAATTCTGGTCTATGGATAGCAAAGTACTGAAAAACTCCTGATATACCCTTAACTCCTATTTCACAGCAGACAATACAAACAGAGAATCAGATCAAAAGATAGCATTGTACAAAAAATAGGCAGACAATGTAAACTGCTAATAAGACTGAAATATTCATGCAGTGTTAGTCCGTCAAGCATCTATTTGGTCTACCAGGTAAAACACTAGCAATAAAAAACCCACAGCATTGCAGCATTCCCTCCCATTTATGACTGAAAAAGAGAGTAATACATCTATTTTCATCCTACTGAAATCCTGTATTTCCTTTAAATTACAGATTATTATACTTTTACTTAAATACAATGAGTGGAGGATTTGAATTTAGGTATGATTGTAATTACAAATAATTATAATTATAAACCTGTATCTGGAGTTAAATCTTCCTGCGAATAGATGTAAAATGTCACATCTACTGAAGTAGATGAACAGTAAAGTATCTGATGTAACAGTAACTGGATAAGTATCGATAAGACATTTCAAAAAACTTTAGTCTATGTATATTTTTAAGTACATTTGATTATTTAGAATATACCTGTATTTATAATTTTGAATTAATGGTGAATATTTTTTAATCCAACATAAATTGTTACTGAGAATTGGGAACACACAGAGCTTTTTTCTTTGCTGGTTTGTTTGTTTTTAAAATAAATAAGAACAACCCCACAAAAACTGGCAACACACTCTCCTTGCAAGCATTGCTTGACTTCCTACTCAAAGTGAAGAGCCTCTGCTCCCATCCCACATTTGGGGCTGAATCACTCTGAAAGGAGCAATGGTTCATTAGGAGAGTAGCAGAAAGGTGTACCTGCTGCCAGTGTTTTAATCACTCTTCTGTGTCCCAGGCTGGCAGTCTGCTCTCCCTCACATTACCATTTCCCTTTGGGAAATTTACACGTATTTTGTGAACAAACCAAAGCCCAGAAACACACCCCACAACCAAAGAGCAAACTGAAGGCACCATTCTGTAACTAGAATCACTAACTCTTGCTACTATAAAGGTACAAATATAACAAAGCTCTTCAAAAACGCATGGTCGTAGGCTTTTATCACAGATCTTGTAGGTGTCTTGTTCAATGAAATACCAATGGAGCGGTAGATAATTATAAACAGTAACCTGGAGGGTATGAGAACAGGAACTGGTTGTATTGTTCCCAAAGCCAGGTCAGACATCTAACAGAAAGATAAATCTGACAGAGAGGGAGCATTATAATATTAACTATTAATGTATTTTAATCAATGTTTTCTAGATCGTTCTGGGAAAACACAATTTAGCGGAGGAAGGCAGCAATATACTCATATACCCACTAAGCTGTCAACTTTCTTTTTTGTACAGTGTTCCTGAATACTTCCCTACAAAGAGTAGTTTTTACAAACATAAAAGTTAAAGCTTCTCATGTCTAGCAGCAGCAGCATCCATAGGATACCTTTGCTCCCTCTTGAGCTCATTCCCGATTCACAAGGCAAAAATCTCAGCTTTGTGCCATTTTTCCGTTACTCATCTTGACGTTTTCAAACCCTTAGACTGCCCACAGATAGACATACCCAGTAGAATGCAGAAAGATACACAAGTTTTTAAATAACTTCTCTCTCCGATAATCCCATTTTTTCAATCAAACAGTTTTCTTTTGTAAACAGTTTCTTTTTCTGCCAAGTGAAATTTTTGGCAAGTTTTTTTATTAAAGAGCTTGACGCAGAAGAGACATGTGAATTCCCTGGCCTTCCTAAAGACAACAGAAATATTACTTCATGACACAAGCACCACCAAGATGAAGAGAGGGCAAGTTAAATACTGTAACCATAGCGACTCCAAGTATTTAATTAACATGAAGAACTAAGTAACACTTTAAGGGACATTGTCAACCAAATACAAGGAACCTGATTATTCCACTCAGAATAAGTGTTACAGGGCAATAGCTGAAACAATCATCCATGTTGGAATAACCCACTCAATCAGGTCAGGGAAAAGCACAACTCATCCACTATGAAAATAAAAAATAAAAAGCAGTTGTATCTTAGTGTCTTACTCATCACGGCACATGTGAAATTACAGTTGTTGTTCTATAATATCCCTTAAAAAAACAAACACACAATCCTCTTGTTTCAACTTACTACTATTGAATTATACATGCACCTTGGTTTTTGACAGCAGCTTCCTATTGGAAGCGAGTATTTGCATTTCCAACTGGTTTTGTCTTTTCTACTGGGCAGATATTTAGCCATTATTAGTCAGACTGACAATCTACATAGCTCTGTTCATCTAAACCACAGCAGTTGTACAAGTACCTCCCCATGGAGGCAGAACAGGCAGAGTGTAGTTGAGCAGATCAAAAGAGCTAAGCAACAGTCCATCTTCCTCAGCAAGACTTCTGAGAGCTAGGACCAATGTATATTGTGAACACGCTATACATCTCAAAACACAGTCATGCATGTTGACTACCTCTGGTAGAAATTCAAGGCAAGAAGTGGGTATATCACCATTAAAGTTTAACTAAGGAGCAATTTTTCATTGTTGTACACACCACAGAGAAAAGGGAAATAAAAAGGAGCCACAGGAGAGGTGCACTCCTCTGAACACAGGTTCCCCAGTGCAGAGCTGGTGGCCCAGTAAGGCAAGGAAAAGAACAGGCTTCTCTTCCTGCCAAGTGGTGCAATCCCACATGACACCCAGCACGAGGTCTGGCAAGGGCCAGCACAGGGTTGCACTGGGCCATGCAATACTCCACCTTAGGGAAACCCAAATAAAAGTTTCCCATATTTGCTCAAGGTGCTGAGTGCAATGCAAAGATACTCACTTGGGTGCTGACTTCTGTGACTGCGTGCAGCCATTAAGCACGTTAGCAAGAGTTGAGAGATATGTCTGCCTTCCTCTCCCTGCTCAGAGCGCCACATAATCCCTCAAAGAGGTATTTTCTCTGTTTCTGCCCTCCATAATGAGTCTTTCCATAGCTGAGTTTTCCCTTTACTGCTTGCAGACTGATATTGTTCAAAGTCAGTGAAGCAGAGAATGCAAAAGAGTGAAGTAAATATAGATAGAGCAAACGAGTGCTAGGCTGCCTCATTTGGCTTTAGAAAGGGTGGCAGAGAGACAAAACCAGCTGTGAAAATTATACATATTACAACGCGACTTAAACTTTGTCTCTTCAATCTCACAAGAATATTCCAAGTTTTCCATAAACTACAGCTCATACCAACTTCAGAGACATGCAACTTCCAAGAAAATCAGACAGCTTCTCAGGTACCCGAGTATAGATTTTCAAGCCTAGATTCGGTCACCTGGTTTGAAAAATTTTTATCCAGAAAGATTTTGGAGGAAGCTTCTCAATTGTAAAGTGCTGGGTTCAGATTGAAACAAAGGACAATTCAAAAGCAAAGCTCATTCACTTAAAAATGTCTTTCACATCAGCCCTATACTATCAGTCACATATTCTCACGTATTTAAAAAAAGATGCAAGATTCAAGGCTGATTGGATAGAAAATAATTAAACCGGGCCCGTCAAACGCTGCATTTTGGTGACCTTTTCTCACACAAGAATAAGAAGATTGTATCGATTGGTTCTGAAAGACTAGTAAGAAGGCATGTCAAATCCCATAGACAGAAGATATTCTTAATTAAGCAGTACAAAACCAACCCTGATGACCTGGTTGATAAATCACAGCAGAGCGAGTGACTACAACTACATCAGTACGGGGGGGGGAAAAAAAAAAAAAAAAAAAAAAGTCTTACATTGTTGGATGTGATCAGCATTTGTGGTAGAAAAGGGCATCTCTCACACAGAAGGTGAAAAAGGGAATTACTCAGTTTTGTTGCTCTTTATGAACACCGGTCCACATATCTGACAGCTGATCAGAAAGCCCTGACTGTGCTATAAGCAAATGTTAAAAACAATTCATAAAATGTGTGTTGCATATTAATGAATACTAAAAGCTTACACTATGACTTAGACCTATCCTGGAAACAACCATGAGAAACTATGCACAGACAGAGGTCAGAAATGATTGGATTGCAAAGGCAATTCTCTCCCTCAATGAAATTGTAAATGGAATATACTAAAAAGAGCTCTGATTGCTGAAGTACATTTGTTTCCACTGAGAAAACAAAACACCACCTTTAAAATTATTTTCTGCTTTTTCTTAAGTTTTGTAAGATCCTTCATTTTTGGCAGTATATCTTTTGCTACTATGGCTTTGTTAGCCTAACTGCCGATTCCCTGCTCATTTTCAGAACCCTTCAGAATACAGGATCAACCCCCCTAAGAGCTGGCTCGTTAGGCAGCTTCAGCATTTGGACACCCAAATTAAAGTTCTCGCTTCCACTCACCAACTTTGCCACTGAGCATAAACTGTGCTGAACGTTTGCACAGCAGATGAAACCATCTGAACCCTGGTTATGTATGAAAACATAGCGATCTACAAACATTCATTAGATTCAGGATAAGTCACAGTTTATGTGGTTTTAGTAAACAACATTACATTTTTTAACTGTTTTATTATTTTTAAAATAATAAAAGTTTAGGACATTTTAAAACTTTAAATATGTGTAGGAGTTTCAAATTGAACATCAGGCATTTAAAACATTTTTCTTATTTTCAATGCAAAAAACTAGGCACCTACAGAACAGTTCCATTTAAGACTCTGCTTAATTTATAGTCATATTTCATACATAAGAAAAAGTTGACAGTTCTTGACCCCACAGATCAGACAGCTGGGCATCTAAGGCTTTTGCCTATAATGGATTGCAGGAGATAGATTTAAAAACAAAATGTTTTAGGCCTGGCTTTAAAAGGAACTGAACTATGGTTTAAACTTGTGTTATAAAACATGAATCAAATGATTTTGTAGGGTTCATAGTTTGTTTCAATACTCTTTAATCACAGTATGTTCAGCCTGTTTTAATCAACATCTTTATGAAAGCCAGACAATGTTCCTTCTTGTCACCACACATCACCGTTAATGACTCTGCAATGGGGAATACAGCAGAAGTAGAATTTAGGATGGTTACGGTAGAAAATAGCAAAACCTAGCTTCCATTTTCAAAGTCACATTGACCACGAAGCACTGACAGATATGAAAAACGCAACTGAACCACATTTTAAGGCCTGGGCCCTAAATGTTAGTCACACAAATGGACTCTTGAGTCCATGTGGAATCTCATTTAACACTAAGTCACTACTGCTGTACAGTGATTCATACTGATTAGGACTAGAGGTTTGGTCATCAAAGTCCACATTTATAAGTTGAGTTGAGAAAGGCAGAGTTTTTATAACCATCTCTTCAGATGAGAATCACAGAATCAGTTTTAAGTCTGGGGGAATAGCAAGGGATTGCTACAGCTAAAAATGCACCCAGCTGAAAAAAAAAAAAAAAAATCTTCTTCTAGAGATGCAAAGAATAGATTTTACAGTGGAGTTAAGGCCTCTTCCTCCCATCCCAATCACATCCCCATAAATAATAAACACGAGCACAGACTGGAGTGGATGAGAAGCTCCGCACCGTGCAGCAGCATGACTGCACTCACCCTCTGCCAGAAGAGAGGGAACACAGAGTGGAAATGCACGTGCAGGCAATATTAAAGGACTGCAGTTATCCCTTCCTCTTCTGAAGAAAGAGGATGAGAAGCTCTCACTGCTTTTAATGTAGCCCAGGACCTAAGTGTTAACACAGGGCTAGTATCAGTCCTCTTCTTAATGATCACCTACGTGTTTAAATCAATAGAAAGATGTTGATTTACAGGAACTAATGGCCCGTTATTGACCTTATAATAGAAAAATAGAAACAAGACAGGACCCATCACGATGCGCAAAACAGGTTTATAATTACTCAATTTCAGTAAGATACTCGCATGAATATAGACAGTATATTCAAGGTAATATTAGAATAAGAACAACATTCTCACTTGATGCTTTTTACTATGCCGGAAGTTAAATATATCTTCGTGATTGCAGACATAAGCACACTTGCTCAGACCTTCAACTGGGCCTGATAAATGGTATGGTGGTTTTCCAAATCAACTGGGACAAGTCAGGTGACAAATGATTTCCATTAGCTTCAGCAGAATGGAAACAAAACAGATCAATACAAATGATTTGCAGCAAGTTCAGATCATAAATTTCCTTTTGCCCAGTTCCATCATTTTAAAATAGAAGCATTCTCCCCACACAGTATGAAAAAAGGCGGTAGTGATCCAGAGATTTGATCATTCCAGTTATAACAAACTGCTCATGATTTCAGCTTGGAGTGCTTTTTAATCAAGCGTTAATTTTACTCAGTGATACATAACGATATTATTTTAAAAGATGGCAAACAATAAAAATGATAATGACCATATTTTCAGAAAATGAATTGTATCCTACTGTTATGTAAAAGCTGTAACAGTCCTAGATTTCACTTTTGCTGTACTAAAATTACTTGTTATTTTGCTTTTGCATTTGCTCATTTGTCTATGACCATTTCTAAACCCTGTTTGTGAAGGATATTTTGGGGTCACAAGTTCTCATATCTTTGAGATCAAACAACAACAGATTTTGAGCACGTACTGCAAGGAATAGCTTGAACGTATTTCCTTGCTCTTTGTAGATGGCTAAATTAACTCCCATTTAATAAACTAGAGTCCTAAAATATACTCATCTAGTGTAATGCCGAGAGGCGATACACAGTGATTTATGAACCCGCTCTTATGAGTCAGTCATCTATACTAATGAAAAAGACATTCATAAAGAAAAAAAAACATTTCAGTGAAGCAGGAAAGCCATTAATTCCCTCAGAGCATGCTCAGTGCACCCCACTCCCAGAGGTACAGAATACACTTCCACAGGAATATATTTTGGGGAAAATTCCTTTGTAAATTAATTAACATAGCGAAAAACACACACAGATGTTTGTCACTTGCAGTTACATCCTCTCAATATATCTGTATAGTTATCAACATTAGTGATATCTCCTTAACTACCTCTGATTCTGGGTTCATTTTCATGCAATAGCTAGTTCCATAGGATAAGTCTTAATATCAAATGAAAATGGAACATAAACTTCCCATAAAATTAAGTCGTCTCCCTTTCAGTGTATTGTCTTTAGCTCTTTTATCTCTAAAAAAAGAAGAAAGAAAAGTAGAAGGTAAAAGTTGTCTCTTTTCCGTATCAATCCATGAATAGTATCTTTTCAAAATATCTCTCTCTCTTGATGTACGGGAAGGTGGAGGTTGTGATTTCCTCCTCGGGACTGCTCCATGACACCCTGCATGTGGCCATACTCCCACCTGCCTTGCCGCACTACTCGTTTCCGTCTCTTACCTGTTGTTATTCAGAAGTCACACAAAAAGGCCATCGGTAGAAAAAAAGACTTTTCCCTGATATAAAGCAATGCTACCTTTTCATCTTTACACTTGACAATGCAAACCAAACAATTGCTATGTATCACAAGTGAATTCATTACGAGTTGGGATCCTATTTCTAGAAACAAAGCTTAAGTGAATTAAATCAAAACAGCATCATGGATTAGAAGAGATAGCACCTACTGTAGTCTACTTGTACGCACTAAATATTTATCTGAAACAAACAAACAAACAAACAAACAAACAAAAAAATCACCAAAATGTGATTTTAGAGTTTATTTAAATAAACTAGAGCTGTATAGAGCTAATCAGAATGAAACCGCCTCTCTTCAAAAGGTGGAATAAAAACCCCCATGTTTTACTTCACAAGACAGGACAGAATTCCAGTAGCGCTGCAGGATGCTCTGCGCTGCAAATTACTTCAAATAATAATTTCTCCATAAACACTAAAAAATCAAGTTCACAGATACAGCACCTGATTAATGTAAAGCAGCTGTTGCTCTTTAAAAAAGGATATGAAATTCATTAGCATGATTTTATTTAATTTGAAGAGAGTAGAATGAGAATGGATTTTAACACAAATTTCTCGTGTAATTATGAGATTTACTATTGCACTTGGATTTTACCTCACACTCTCTCTGCCCCCGTCCTCCCTTATTTCCCTGCCCAAGGTTCCTTAACAAAGCCTGCTTTTGTGCATATACAGCTTTTCCACTGTCACGACTGAATACAGACGTTCAAGTTCTGCAACTCGTGTTTCAGAATGGTTTATACACACACCCATCCCATAACCTGCCAAACGTTCACAGTCACATCATCCACTTTCTGTGACTCGGTTATTGCGCTGATGAATTCTGTAACAGCTCCAGCCTGCTCTGCAGGACACTTTGAGGTCATTTGCTGAGAAGTTCCATGTACGAGTCAGCTCGCTTGCACTGCCCCCGATACCTGCTGAAGAGGATCAAGCAATGCAATGCAGACAGGCAGATTTAATTTCAGTTTTTCAATCTTTTAGGAAGTACAAATTACATTGGAGGGTGGGAGGCAATTATCTGCTGTCCATCAGTATTATTTTGGATTGCCCCTTCCCACTTACATTCTCCCCCAGTCCACTTCTTTGTTCAATCCAATTGAAGTAATTTTGTACTACTTTTAAGTCAAAATCTCAGATTTATTTTTTTTATTCCAAAGTAGATCTAGATCACAGAAATTACTTTTTTCCCCCCTCTGCAGATATATACTGAAATCCAAGTTAACCCAGTTCACAGCATATTTCCATCAATTGCTTTAACATCTAGGAAGAAGGATTTTTAAGTCATTTTTGCAAATGTCAGCTCACTGTAATGCACTACATCAGGAAAACTGAGTAAAATCCAGTCACATTAAAGTGTTTGAGAGGTAGTGACTGCATTTACTCAATACTTCTAACTCTCTTTAATAGATCACGAATAGAATAATTAATTATATTGTATATTCTTATGCCTATATGGAAATAAGTGCAATATCTATACCAGTTATGTTATGGTACTTCACAATTGAACTGTGGAAAAAAAAAAGGCTGACAAAACCATCAATAGAGAGGACTGCAAGAGGCTGTCCGTCAGCTTTTCTAAAAGCCTCCATTAGGCTTCCAACTTCTCAGGAGGAAAATAAGAAAAAAAATAGACAGAAAGAAGAGATGCCTCTAAAATGGTGAGCAAATGGTCACTTTAGGACTGCAGCTGCTTCTCTCTGCAGGAGGCACAGCCAAGATACCAGAAGAATATTTGGCAAAGATGTTCAATAAGGAGAGAAATACATAATGTGTGATCTACGGTGCTATGCTTTCCCTTAAACAAATCCCATTCCCAGATGGCCTGTAAGATACTAAACTATTGCTTATGTTTGTAGTTCCAGCTGGAGACTGTATACAAACAAAACCACTTCTGTAAGCCTCTTTACAGTTCAGTAAAATGTTCATTCTTACTTTTAAATAAATCCCTTTAACAATATTAGATATAAATACAAAATACATGGATTTCCAACATTAATTCATCTCTCCACTTCAGAGATAATTAAAAAAAAGAAAAAGCAAGAACTTCTATTTTCTCTTGGTCCAGCCTTCTAAAAAGAGAAAACAGGTGTTGTAATTGGGCACTAACTGCCCCTGTGCCTTAGAAGCCTCTTCTAAACACCAATGCGAGAACGAAAGCAGGAACAAAGATCCAATGAACCCAGGAAACTTCTCAATTTTGTTCTAACTTTGCTAAATATATCACGAAGCATGGAAACCTCATTACTCTAATTGTTTTTTTCTTGGTTAATGTTTAATCAAACAGTTGCACCTTAAAAAAAAAAAGCATCAGAAGAACATGTCCTCTAAAAAGAATTCCCAGGGTACAACATATATTCGTAATCGTTGGGCTCCAAATTAAGTTTCCATGTATGTACAGAAAGGAAAAAAAAGTGATGTTGGAAGACAATATCAAGAGCATAGAATAGGATCTAGAGACAGCCAAGTATTTTAAAGGATTTACAAGACAGAAGAATGCTAAAAATATACTTGGAATACCAAAGCCTAGAGCTAAGTGAATAAGAAAAGTAATTAGCTCTCCCTGCTGACATTGCTTTCCTGTCAGTAGCATAACAGCACCTAGTGACAGGGGCAGCTGGCCAAGCATTTGACAGCTGTCCACATCGTGGGGAGTGCAGGAGAGCAAAAAAGCTTACACCATGGAACTAAAGAGATTTAACAAAAGTTATGAGTGTTCCAAACATTACATCATGAATAAGCTGATGTAGAAGTTAGTATTAGAGTTGAGCTGGTTTACTTAGAAAAAACCAAGCCAATATACAACAATTATTACTCAATATTAAAGTTCACAGGAACAAGCAAAATTTTACCTGGCATGCTCATCCACAGGCCAGTTTGTACTATTTTCAACTGATAGTTTATATGCTGACAAACCATATTGTTAAGTGATAGTAAGAACGTCTAATACTTTGAAATATATTTGCCCAAGGTTTTATAAACTCCACCTCCTTCTCCTCCAAGTAGCAGAGTCCCCGATCAGCAAGCACACTGTAATGTCGACTCTACGCTAGAGTCAGGGGGCAACAGAAGTCATTCCCAACAGCTTTGCTTATGTCTCAGGCCCGATTGAAAAGATCCTTCCTCCCAACTGGAATGGAAAATAAGTCCCATTAAGCATAGCCCTGCTTCCCCATTAGAGACCGCACTATAAAACTATGAGCTGTATCTCTTAGGCCTTCCAGAGAGCATAATTAACTGTTCTATGTTGCAATCTCCGAAGGTGTTTTCCTTCCTGTAAGCTTCTGAGGCCACTTCTACCTTCCGCCTTTCTGAGTTCTGGTAATCTGTCTCTTCTCTGCTGCTTTCCTTCATCTCTCCTCAGAGCTCTCTTCAACTAGGAGACTAATTCAAGGCATGGAATTTCAAACACACAGTACTTCTATGCTCACTTATTTGCTGACAGAAGTTCAAATACTATTACAGAATTTATTTGTCCTCTTTAATAATATATACATGTGCAAATGAGACGACGCACAGGGAAAGCTGTACAGTTGCTATGCTAGCTATGATATAGATCCTATTCTGAGTTAGGGGAACACACAAAGTGATTCCTTAACAACGGAAGAAATCCAGTGCTGTGCTAAATTGCTCCTCTATTTCTTCCCATCCCTTTCTGTTACTTCACCTCCCTCCCTCTCCTTTTTTGTTTCTTTAAGTTAGCATGTAACAGTCATTCTTATGGCTCTACAGGTGATGCAGCCTTGAGAGGTAGGTTAGCTTTACAGCTGGGCACTATTTCTGAAAATCTTTTCCTGATGGTAGCCTCTCTTACTCCTTTTCTTTATGCTGCTGTAAGATTGGAACAACAGCTGCTCAACACATTTGTGTAACAAATTACTACAGCCTAGGTAAATGGTAAAACAAAGCTTAAAAGAATGTAGAGATTATTCTACAGCTGTTTTTCTTAAAGCAATAAGTCAAATGAAACCCCCCCATCAACAGAAAAATCTGAACACTAAAAACTGCATTTAGCAGCACAGATAGTGCCTATCCACTTTATCAACTTTTTTTTTTTAAGGCAGAAGAGTTTGACTTGTAATTTACATGTATAAAAAGCATTAACATGCTTCCATTTGTCTAAATCCAATTCTACAATGCATTTACTGCCTGCTGGATACAAGTACCACTCCAGGCCACTGCTGTCTCCATTTTACTTATACCTATTAATATGAAACTCTCTTAGTATTTGTTATACTGCTGAGATGATTGAGATCAAATAGTCTAAAAGCTATGACTGATTTTGCAAGAGCACATTTAAAATGTACTCATAACTTTATTGCACTCAACAATACATTCCAAGTCCACTTTTTCTTAATCCAGATTTCAGCACCCTCAGTTCATTGTCTGAATCTATATAATTCCCCTGCCAGCCAGGATTTAAGCTGCATACAGCCTAAGGACATCAAAAATTTGATAAGAATGTGAAGCTTCGTGCCTAGGCCTTCCTTTTAGCTCTAGTGCAAAACACACAAATTCAAATGAACACTTTGGGAAAAAAAAAAAAAAAAAGAAAAACAAGAAACAAATCACACCAAACCCCACAATGAACCACCTTACTTAAGCATGAAGGATTTTCAAATTCTTACTCAGTAATTTATGTCAACCTTCAAACTGTAGTTTCTCCATCCCAGGTTTCATTCACAGACAGTAAGTTTCAGTGGGCATTTTGCTATGTATTTCACTACTGCTGCTTTATAAATATCCCTAGGAATCAGTGCAGGAGGAGTTACTCAAGATGCCAGGATCCCTTTATTATCATCACCTCCAGGCGAGTGCCAGTCAGTGCTCTTGCAGTCACCCATCTCCCGGGACTCCAACATCTGCCAGTCCCATCCCCACCATAAGATCTATTGGTGGATCAGGGAGCAGAAGCCCTGACCCTATTCTCAGCTTCTTCAGGCAACATCATTGCAGGAGATCACTTAGAGTTTAACACAGACATAGGCCTCCCTCTGGAGCAAGGAGCTGCACCAGGAACTTGCTGGCAGCTAAAAGGAAACAGATCCCCTGCCACATCCCAGCAGACCCCAAAGTATCAGGGAAGAGACAAAAACCCAAACTAAACCACCACATAGAAAACCAACTGAATGACAGAAGAACAACCCCAAAACATAAACCCTGATAATTTTATGTCAAGCCCCAAGCCAGTAACATTCTGAGCAGAGCAGATAACCCCCTCTTTAATGAGCCCCAGAGGAGAAACTGCAGCAACGGTGAGGGTACCAGGGCTTGGGGGTGGGACTCAGCTCCTGAGCTTCCACTTGCAGAGATGGAGGCTAACACCCTGCCAAAACCCCCAACCTTCCCCACCAGCTTTGCTTGCAAACCCACAGGTCCCTCTCTGCCCCTAACAGCCGAATTTCAGACACACCATTCAACACTCAGCCTGCTGGAATTTACTTCTTTAGCCCTCAGTGACCAGAGCATTTCACAGCTGCTCTTCTCCTGTGTTCTCCCCTCTAGCTTTACTGAACAAATACTTTTTGAATCAGATCTTTTAGCTGTATTGCTGCCTTCCATTTCCTGGAAAGTCACTACCTTTTTTGACCATCTGTCAACCACCATTTGACCATCAATAAACCACCCCAACCCTCCTCCCCAAAACAAACAAACAAACAAAAAAACCCCACACAGCACAAAACCAGTGATGGAATCTTCTTCTGTAAAGCAGGGATGTACAACACTTGCTTGAAATAAATCGCTTCATTTTATTAACTATGTAAACATTCTAATTTAAGCCATCTTAGGCTTCTGGAAGGAACCCATGTTAGTATAATTATGCTGCAAATCACTCCTATTGATTAACACAACAACTAGTTTTAAACGGCAGTTCTATTTTGAGGCTGAAAGTAGCAGAATTAGTGGCTAATGATTTGATAAAGTCAAAACATCACAGGCAACATCCTACTGATCACACATGGAGATGGAAAAGTCAAGTAGCTCTATAGAGACCAGGATGTCATGCAGGACAATAATCAAATACTTTGCATAAGTCCAAGTAAATGACATCTGTTGTTCTCCCTTTATCTATCGATGCATGTAGCACCATGCGCTGCTTCAGTTGGGGTCAGCTGCTCCACCTACACAGGCCAAAGTTAGCCCCCACAACACATACTAACATCCAGAAATAACAGCAGTTGTCAAACTCTGCTTTAATCTGTCCATTAATTATTTTTTCTTTTTTGTTAACAGTACTCATAATTAGGAATAAGTACAAAGTCTGCTTTGATAGCTCTATCTAATGACAACCAGCATAAAGTCCTTCAATAGGGAGGGTGGAGAAGGGAGAGGGTCAAACTGCTTGTGATTTTTGCATTAAATTGTCTGGACTGCCAAACTACTTACCCCCAGCGTTAGCCATAACCTCTAAAGCCAGAGCTGCCAGTATTATTCCTAGAATAAAAAGCAGTCAGCTTGATCACTGAACACATATCAGGCATTTCAAAAATATGAAGTAGCAAAGTCGGGTACTGAAGAATTCTTGTCTGTGGCAGTATTAACTGAGCGTAAGTCTGCAATAAAAACTTTGACTGTGGATACGGGCTACTGACAAACACAGCCAGGCCAACTCCACCAAGAGCAGTCCACAGCATCCTTCCTGCCACAGGGAATGCGAAGGCCAGCTCCTTGGCAGGGACCTGCAGCTCTGCTTTCCTTGGCTCACACTGTCCCAGCAGATCATACCCAGAGGCATAGACCTTGCGTGGTGCACACGGAGGAGCCATTGCTGAGGATTTATACCATGTGTGATTAAGATGCTTTTGCTGCGTGTGTCACACTGCTGTTTATGATATACAAAATGTAGGTGCTGTTTTTCCCCTTCTCCCCACCCGTGCACCAGCAGCTGGGAAGGTCAAGAGAGCCCATCTCATCCCGTGTTATTCATATTTGCTGGTAATAAAGCTGTGTTACTTGCTTTCTGGCTGCTTCATTTCTACACATGCAGTTGCATAAACACAGCAACACTCACCAGTCAGCTTTCACATTAGTAAGCCAGGTCGTGGAAATTGTACTGCTACCCAGAGATGGTATCATGTATTTTGAAAGGCCATAATATCATCTGACTAACACTCTAGGACTCGATTCTCCTCTCGCTGGCATCATGAATGAGGAATAAATTGGCATATGGCAGAGGATTAAGTAAAAAACAAGAACACAAAGACACCCCCACAGAACCCAAAACATCAGTTATAAAGAAGTCAGCAAAAACACTCATATGAAAGCAGGCAATAGAGATACAGAACCACCAAAACTTATTTGAGGTTCAAAGTAAACATACAATTTTTGGTCACTCCAAAAGTCTCCATCTTGCGACAAATAAATATTTTAAACAGAAATGCTCACGGAAGGTTCCTAATTTTAGCCCATATTAGTATGCCTTTTATTTCATGTCTGCCCCATTGAGACACTGAAGCCTTTTTAGAATGATGACAGTGATGTTATCCTTTTTTTTTTGTAATGTCTATTGAGAGCAGAGCAGCTAATACATGTAAACAAAACTAAATATATACTCATGCTTATTATAAATGGATTTAGAGTTTGAGTGCAAAGGAAAACAACTGTATTCCCTCAACAATCAGATACTTGGTTAATTCCTAGCAAGCCCTAATCTCCACACCAACTCCCAGGGCCCTGCGGAAGAAACTGTATAAGGCTAAAAGATGCAAAACCAACGGAGTCCTTGCACTTTCTCCCACATAAAAAGGGAAAATGAGATGCTCACTGTATAATATTATGCCAACCTTTTTAAGAAGTGGAGTGAAATTTAAAATATACAAGCCTACAACCCTGGGAGAAGCAGACGGAAGGAGGAGATCATATTTGAACATTTGTGTTATTTTATCAGGTAAGAAGTATGAGAAACATATTTGGCTTTTTTGAATGAAGATTCTTCAGTGGAAGAACTGAAGTTCAGTCCTTGGTCTTCTGTCCCCCTCCGCCACAGCAGTGTAGCGAGTCTCCTAATGCAGGAAAACAGCATTTTGGGTCTCCATCCTCTCAGACTAGCTACTCTAGAACAAACATTTTTAATGCATTGAAGCCCATTATGCTCAAGCACGCCAACATTCTCCTGAGCACTCCAAGAACACAGATACAACTCCTAGGACTTCTGTTTTTAAAAGTGACAGATGTGCCTGACAGCTCTCAGTTGCCTTGGTATTTCACATTAGACAAATACTTCGGAAAAATTTCTTGCACTTAAAACATACCAAATGTTTCCTATATTTGCACAGTGTTTTCATATTTAGAAATACACAGCATTTGAAATGAACACTAAAAATACATTAAAACAGAGCCTAAATGCTTTGAAGAGAAAAGTATTCTCAAGTTTAAACAAGATCTACAGATGAAAAGTCAGTCTTTGCAAAAATAATTTCTTAAATAGCTTTTTTCATTTGATGTCCCTGAAATAGAAGTTAACTTCTCATATTATTAACAGAAGAAAAGCCAAAAACAGCAGAGTAAGGTCTACTGAAACTGTCATGTTAAGTTCATATAAACAAATGAAGTGCCCATCCCCAACTGGATCCTATTGTTTCTTCTAAAAACTATAAAAGTGTCATAAAACATGAAATACATCTGCTCATATTGACATATGTTTGTCACATGAAGGAAAATATTTTTCCAGATTCAATCTGGAGAGCAGAAAGCAAGAACTATGGGCAAATCAATGTCTACATGATGCTGTCTTTGAAAACAGATTTTAAAAACAGTACATAGACATGATTGTCTGAGCACCCCAGCACTGACAACCCAGGCACAGCCGGAATAGATGGCTTGCAGCCATGATCATGTTCCACAGCAGAAGGCCACACACTCACCCAGTAATGAAACGATAGCAAATCATCTCTCTGAACCCTTTCTCAGTAAATCCACCTTGTGGAATAGCAGCTGTACACCTAAAAAAGCTTAAGGCACCTAAAGTAAAAAACAAACTCTTAAAAAGGCACATAGCTTGAAACTTGTATGCCGATGTTTAACAGCCCCACCTAACACCTCTCTCCAACAATAGAAATCTCATATACGGTGCAGTTCCTACATTTTGTTGACACAAACAAAAAAAAAAAAAAAACAAAAAAACACAACAAAAAGAAGAGTACCTGGGGTTTTTTCCCCTTCCCTAGAACAAAAATGCTTTTGAAAGAATTGACTTATTCCTATCTTCTCTGAGAAAAATCTGGTCTCCTGCAAGATAACAACCACCAGCAGTTTGAAATAAATAAATGTTACACCAATCATACAAAGTCATAATTAAAAGAGAAAAATTCATAGAACCAGAATGCAGTTCACAACATATCTTCCAGCCTAGGTTTGTAGATTGCTAAACTTGACTTCTAATTTGTTTGAGGTGCAATAGTTAAATTCTTGTAGAATTGCTATAGATGCTTGAAGGTTAAACTAATAGAATTATAATTTATGGGTTTCAAACCACCACCTTATTGCTGCAGAAATTTGATAAGGCTCTTATCTTTCAAACCAACCACACTACAGGATGTGCAAATCATAAGCTATTATCCTTTAGTTCCCTCTTTTCCCAGGAGAAAGGCCAGAATGCCCATGTTCAATATGGATGAAGGCCATTCAAGATGTCATCACCATTTCAAATTCCAGAAGTAGATACAGCATGCAGTATGTTAAAAACAAAGGTTTGTAGATTTTTTGCTTGTTCTCATTTTTTAACACACTGTTACCTATTCTGGAGAAACTATTTCTAAGGACAGAAAGGTAGAGGCCATATAAGAGCAAATCCACCTACTCAGTTACCAACATTCCCCTGCCACCTCTCCTCAAGGCAACCTGTAGCAACTCACAGAAGGAGCATCCTGGGCCAGAACAGCCACTTCATGTCATATTCCAAGCCTTTTTTTTTCTTCAGAAAGGAAAGAAATTAAAAGAATTAAAAATAAAAATTCAACTCTAACTCCCCGCCAGATGCACCTCTTCATACTTTGCTGGGCCATTTCAGTCAAAGCTCTGGGACTGTACAGCTTCTCTTACATACAGCAACTCTGCATTGAAAGGGGGCCCCCACTCAAATACACCAACTGCTCCCCTTTGTTCCAGACTAATGGAGGCAATTAAGTAGCTGATCTGCATAACATAAGTTTATCTTGTATATCTTTAACAATATTTAGTGCATTCACTATTTTGAAACAGCATAATGAACTAGAAACCATTTCCTTGATTCTCAGTGCATTGGTCTTCATTCATTTCTACTGAAGAAAAGCCAAACACATCACAACTGGAATATTTTGCATTCTCTCTAGTGAGATAAATGACTAAACATGAAGAGCAAAAGAGATGCAATTATAACTTGTTTAGCTCACTTTTTTCTTTTTTTTTTTTTTTTTAAAGCATGTTATACCCTAAACAGAAAACAGAACTTTCTAAGAAAAGAATTAATTTTATTAGCAACCAAAGTACTGTGCAGAAATGTAAAGATAGTCACATGGCAATTACATAACCTGATACTCTAACTCTTGTGACCTAAGTACAGAAAACCATTTCCCTTTAGCTGTCTGTGGAAATCTCATTTATCTCAGAAGCCACCTGCACCTAAAATGTTAATATTCTCCAATATACAAATCCTTCTTTCCCTTCTCCATCTGTTTATGTAGCATCTGCATGTGAAATGCTCCCATACGCTTTAGACAGCATTAATCATGGTTACATTTCCGTAGCGGATACACCATGTCCTTACCAGTTTAAGAGCAGACAGCAACTATAAGAGTCACTTAAGCCAGTAAAGACAGGTAGCAAGTAAATACAAATATTTTACTTAAGCCAAAATGGTGTGTCTGCATATATAGAGAATACACACATAGAGCTCCCACATAGATTTTCAGCGTTGTCCTTAAGTGTTCCTTTTATCTGTTTTACATGATTAACATAAAAAAAACCACCCAGACAAATGAGGGGGTGTGATATTGAGATATTACTGTCTGCACTGCCATACAAAAGTGCTTTAGTACTGCACCTCTCTCCCTGTACCTGAAGTCTTTGCATTGTGGAAGCATCTACCTCTTTGCTCTTGGTCTGAATTTCACTCTTCCTCAATCTCTCAGTTCAGGGCTTCCTTTCCTTTACCTTTGTTTAAGGACATGAAGCTGACAAACCAAACCCACAACTGGCTGAGTGTGGGCCAGCACAGACCCGAGGACACAATACAGTAAATGAACTCCACATCAGTCATGAAATCAGCAAAGCAGCTTCAACACATCCTCATGCCAAAACTACTGCTATTTTGCCAGATGCATTAGCTCAAGTGCGGTAATATACTGACATTATTATATTGCTCTCCACTCCGCAGCTAGCCTGGTGTCTGCCAACTTGTACATCTTTGTCTGATACTCCAGTACATAGTACAAATACACCTGCTGTTTGCTTAAATTTCACAGCTCATGCTAAATGTTGACTTGTCAAAGCATCTGGAAGACAAGTAGTGATGTGGTTGAGACACAGTGGTAGAAAAAATTTAAATTGTACGCTTTCTCATACGGATCTACCACTAATGCTGCAGATTATTTCCTCCTGCAACTCACAGTCATCTCTTTTCTTCTCACCACCCTGTCACTGCCACTGAGACTACTCTTATAAAAGTACTTTATCACGTTTTGCTTCAGAGTTTTTTCCACCATGAAAAATCTCAGTGTAATGGAGCATTCCATCAGGAGGCCCAAGGCACACAGCCAGGCCTCTGAAAAGGAGTTTGATGATAGATAAAGGTAATTATAGTGTAACATTTGCCATACTACAATTTAAGGCTATGTCAGCACTTTCCCCCCTTTAAGAGGCTTATAACTCTATGAGTGCCTCTGGCCTGAAACTTGATAAATACATCCACTGAAGAATAATCTGAAATGTGGAGTCAATGAGATGCCTTGAATTGAAAAGTAGTAATGCCAAAAGTAGTCTTGGAGTGATAGTGGATGGAAGGTTTGATAGTGCTTGCAAAGAGATTTGATGGAAACAAATAATTATCAAATATCCATCACTTTTCTATTTGTGTTTTTTGAAGAACTGCCAGAGAATAAAGTTCTTAGAATATAGACAGTTAAGTTTCTTGGTAAAATTACAGTTATATTAAGAAGGAAAAGTAGGACTGAATACATGTTTCAGAGCTAAGCAATTGCTGAGCAAAAGTTTTACCAAACCAATAAAATATATCCCTTCCCCAGGGCAGTTTTACTATTTCCCCTCTGTGCCCCCTCCCATCCTACTACTTTAAGTAAATTGTTGTAATGGTGCAATTCACGTTTTTCCATTAAAATTCTCCACATCAGCCCTGAAATCACAAGGGCACTGTATGGACAACACTCCAAGTGTACCCATACAGTTGGGTACAGGCCACATGAATACAGCCCTGACCCCTCTGGCCCTGTAGACAGTACTAGCCCCAAGCCAGCTCTGCTCCAGGAGCCCTGTAGAACCACCAGTTGGTTGATGCACCTGAACTAGTATTTCACTACAGAAAACCTCAGAGGTAAAAACAAACAAACAAAGTAGCTGAATTTAAGCATCCTTAACCAGAGCTTTGCCTGATTCACCTGGCAAAGCAGCTTAACTGATTTGCCCTAGTTTCCCTCAAAGAAAGAGAAATGTGATGACAGACATAGGTGAGGAAAAGAGACAACCTGAGCCCTAAAAGGTCTCAACAACAGTGTTACAGATGGTTTTGATCACGACTTGCAAAGCTGCCACAATGGGCTGTGCTACATGCTTTAAGTCCCCAAATGCACCTGCTTTACCATCAAGCTTCTAAAAATCCTACAGCATCCTCCGGAGCAGGACAGAAGACAGGGGCCATGACAGCCCCACTTCCCCACCAGCATGTAACTTCTGTATTGTATCTTTTATAAGAACAGCATAAAACTTCACCAGTTGGGTTTTCAATGAAAACAAGAGAGGAATTTCAGGCAGTCATAAAACACAATCTTTGACTAGAATCTGTTCTCGTTAGGCAGAAAACGGATCATCTCCTTTTTAGAGGAGACTCTCACAGAGGAAAAGAATACCACTCAAGTCAGTAAATTTACACTACTGTGGACTTTTAAAAATTACAGAACACCACAGTGTTTGGCATTTCTTCTTAAAAGTCATCACAAAAAGCAGGAAAAGCACCACCTATCAACCTACCCTATAAAACAAAGTGAAAAATCACATTCTGATAGACCCCATCACCACTCCATAGCCAGAAGTCCTTGAAGGAGTGATCTGTGTGTTATTTAGCTGACACTTTAAAAATGCAACCTGGCACCAGCCTTCTTCATAAAAAAAAAAAATCAAAAAAAAAAAAAATCATGTCAATGGGTAAAACTTCCTCTTTGGTGAAAACCTACAGGACACAGACTTGGCAGGTAACTCCCCATTGCTCCTCTCATAGTAACTTTTGGGAGTGGTCTCAAGATTAGATCTGGTTCCTGGTGTGCAGGGCAGAAGAAAGAATAAACATAGCCCTTACCACCAGTTCATGGGTGATAAAAATCTAAGCACAGTAAACATGGAGGCTGGGACCTTTAACCGAACAGAGTAAGTGGTACTAGAGAAGTTTTCTATGCTGTTAAGGGTCCCCCATTAACACCTACACGCTGCCAGCAGACAGAATTGTTTCACCAAGAGGATCTGAGGAGCATAGAGCAATATATAAATGAAAGTATATTAGACCTGAGAGACCAAGATTGTGAAGAAGAAACCACAGTAGCAACGATCCCAGTGAGACTATGGAGGAAAGAGAGCCTTACCTGGCTCTGTGGATTTATAGGGGATGAAACCAAAAGGACATGGGAATGTTATTAACAGCATTACAGAAGAGCTTTTTTTTATTAATACGAGTGGCTGGAAAAGGAAGCATAAACGAACTTTTTTTTGGCCACTGCAGCTTACCATCACCAAGTAAGAGAAGGATAAATAGAAGTGAGAAAATAGAAGACTTTCTTTAGAAAGTAGACGACTTTATGAGGAAATACAGACATAATTTTTTACAATCATCTCCACATTCCGCAGAGAGTCCACAGAGAAGGTTATTTTATTAACTCACTGCATACATAAGAGTTATATTGTAAAGTAAGGTGACACCAAATATACATGTGTACGGTGGGGAAAAAACTATAGGAGCACTCAGACTGGAAACAAGGATGACGTGAAAAGATAAAAAGGCAGTAAAAAGAGGAATATATTATCCCAGCTTAAACAGAAAACCAAAATGGTGGAAAAGTTATTTTAAATGGAATTATATGGCAGTATTAAGAATCAAGTTCCTCTTCAATTCACTTCTTTCCACTTTCTGTTTAAGACAGTACACAAGTGGATGCAACGGGACCGAAGGATGGAAAAGTCACTAGCTGCCAAAGGGTTTGTATTTTACAGGGTTAAAAGCAGAGAGCACTAGCGGTAAAAGAAGTTCCAATTAAAATTCACAGAGCTATTGATCTTAGCCCTGCTCCAGTGAACCCTCTTTCTGCTTCTAGCTCATAAACAAGGTGATATAGAAAAGAACTATTGATTTTCATATGATATCTTTTTGGATACATTTTCTTAGAATCTTAAAATTCATGAAGTATTCGTAAACAATTGGCCTTAACGTGGTCATGTCTGGCAGAGAGCACAATCCATTTGCCAAGTGTTATAGATGGGGGAATTAAACCAGGTAGATGGCTTCAACTTCACACAAACTCAAGCTTCCCATGTGGAAAGCAAAACACATCATCCTGTATCTACTTGCCTTCTTGTTCCATGACAGAGCAAAAGCTTTTTACCCCAGATTAAGTATATGCTGATCGCGACACTCCCAGCTGACGCTTCTTGCAACCATAAATGAGGCTGAAACTCCCTGAACATACCCACTGGACCTGCAGAGAAGAGCTCCCCGTAGACTGGAGCAGTCATCCCCTGGGGTGCCTGCAAGGCTGTGGGGACAATTCCTCACCTTCATCACTTCCTGGTATCGGCAACAGGCCCCAACTGCAATACTGTTAGGCAGCTACTCATAAAATAGCTGAGCTCAAGCTTAACATTTGAGACCAAAAAACCCCCAAAAACAGTTAAAACACAAGCACCAGCGAAAACAGAAATGCCACGTTGCATCTGCTAAAAAAGCTTAGAAAACAACTAATTATACCCAGACTGTTCTGGATGAGGTGAAAGCACGGCCCCTTTCCCTGACACCTTCTCCCAAGGAGTTTTGGGCCACAGTGCCCACGGCGGCAATATTAGCAAATATAATTTGCCACTATTAGGAGAGATAGAAATAGTTACCCCTCCTTCCTTATCAGCCTTCCAGCATTTTCTGTCACTCTGAATCAGAATGATACACTGACTTGCTTGCCATTTTTAAACTGTACATAAAGTAATGAAGCATACCTCTCTGGGATAAACAACCATTCACCAGTGGAAAAGCAAGAGCTGAGGTTGTTCAGACTGTAGGCGTTAAAACCGCTATTTTTACTACCACCCTCTCAGTTGAGTAACTCACACATAAACCAGGCAGCCAAAATTCAGTAATTGTGTAAAAAATGCTGGTTTTATCTACTTAAAACCTGATGCAAAACTGATTGCACCTAGAACTCACATAAGTGAGTCCCCACATACACATTTTTAAAATATGAGATAAGCATAAGTATCACGTGCCTTTCCTTGGAGTAAATTTTGAATAAGGGACAACATAATGGCAATATTAAGGGGAGCTAAGAGAGCAAACAGAACCAACTAGCACCTTGCAGGGAGTATAACTAATGTCTTATAGGAATAAAAAGTAGAAAAATACCTTATTTGAGAAATCCTTTTATCTGCAAATCGCTTTGTTCTTGTAAATAAAGAAAAAACAAACTACACAAATAATGACAGATTACTGACAGAATTATTTTATGATCTCCTGTTTTTAAGTAGAGACCACTTCAAAACATTCATTTGCATCAGGGATTTATTTAAAGCAGAGCAAGTTTATAAATGTTTTCTTTTCAAGATAGAGACTAAATTGTGGGCTGTTTCAATTCCTCTTTAACAGTCATCTTACTTCATATTATTTAAATAACTACAGAATTTGCCTATAAACAAATGAGAAAGACTCCTAAATCTTTGCTTTCTGCTACACTAGTGATTTCCCCAGAAGGCAGCATAAAGCCTCTCTGTTTCCTATCACCAAAACAGAGTCAGAAGGGATATCCTTACTGACAAGTTTTTTATCTAGCCTTGAAGATTTCTGATGGTGGAGAGTCCACAGCTTCCCAGACACTCTGTCCTTCTGCTGTCTTACTGCTAGGAAGTTCTCAACTACCTTGCATCTTTCTTGCTGAAATCTGGCCTTTTTACTTTTTTTCTAAACACTACAGATATGTAGAACAATGAGGCAAGAGCCTCATGGCTCTTGCACTTTCATAATCCAATTTGGGCACCCTCTCCCCACCCAACCACTCCACCACTTTCTGTCTTCATTTCTCTGGGCAGTTTCTCTCGTCAGTCACACTCTCAACCCATGTGTTCTACCACTTTATAGACTTGCCAGCTGGGTCACACACCTAAACTATTGCTGGTCTTCAGCTAAAGCTGTATCCAGCTGTAGCTATTTCATGAGTTTTATTTCTAACTCACCACTGCTAGTTTGGGATGTCAAAAGCTTTACTAAAGTTACTGCCCCTGTTTCTCCTGTAATAAAGTCTTATTTTTCTGCTTAGAAAAAAAGTCAGATGAGTTTACCAAGAACGAATTGTGTCAGTGTGGGCTACTGCTTACATCCCCGTCTTATCAGTGCTGACAAAGAGATTAATTCTTCCAGGTTAAGCAGGTAAGTGACATTCTAGGTTCCCCCACCCCAGCCCTTCAAAAGAATGGTGTTATGCTTGCTTTTCTCTGTAATACACCTGACCACCACAGTTCTTCAAAATTAACCACTAACAGTCTGAATCAACAGTGAGGAATGAAAGCAGTAACTCTAAAAATAATGCCACTGCAACAGTAGTAAGCCACAATGTAAGTTCCTTGGTATTGTTTATACTCGCTTTCATCCCTGCATATCCCACTCAACATGAGCAATAAGAAGATGCAATGCCTGTGCATTCACAAAACAGTTTAATGACATCCACTAAAAAGAGAATAGTAACCATAGATCTTAGAGCTTTCTGATTATATAAGTCCTTTAACTGAAATCAGAAAGGCAGCTCCTAGCACATAAGCTTAAGATGACTGCACTTCCTGGAAGAAAAACAAACAAACCAAAAACCAAACAACTAAAAAACTCAAAGTCATTAACTTCAGGCCAAATAGTTCAATTCAGTATTAACAATATTTATATTGCAAACCAGTGCCATCTGTCAGGACCCCAGCATGCAAACAGGCCATATAATGTTGCAAATATGACTAAGAACAAGTATTCTTTCTCCTAACTGCTCACAGCTGAGGTCATGTTAAGGGACAAAAGCAGAGTAAGTTCTGAGAATATGGTAAAAGTGGAAAAACTATTTTTCAAGTGTCTGATAAAGGCCTGATTCTATAGAATGCCAGGTGTGGAGAACAAGAAAGTTGGAGACACTGAGCGAGAGCTCGGCAGGTGTTCTTGTATTGATGGGAAGGAGGCCTTGAGATCAGTAAAACAATGTCCTTATATGTTGATGT
>JAOXNO010000002.1:6192537-6216398 GCA_028565335.1 Limnodromus scolopaceus
ACTTGTAGCACTAACTTTTTCTTCAGTGATTAAATCTAATCAATCGATGTTTTCTTTACATGGCAGACTAAACATACTGTTTCATCTCTTCGATTTTATACAGCTAAAGCAAATGAAGGGTTCTTTGCCACAAAAATCATACCACCTGTAGCATTTGGACCTGCCATTTTTAAAAAGGAATGCACTAAGGATCTGCAATTTCATCACTAGAAGTGATCTATGTCTTACCAAAAAGAAAGTAAAAGCTTCAAGAAATCCACAGAAAAAAGAAATTACAACAGCAGGTTATCACTGAATGTACCAAGCAGAAATAATGTAAAACAAATATTTTTGATTGAATAATGCATAGCTGTAATGAAAGTTATGCTTACAAACAATCACTATGCCATGTAGCCAGGAGATACAGAAAGTAAAGCATGTTAAAGAAGTTGCCCCTCCTGTCCTGCTTGTCCCAAAAGGATTGATTTAAGCACTGAAGCAAATACAGGCCTAAGGGGAGGACAGCCTCTTCTCAGTCCTTCCTTTGGGTTTCTTGTGTGTTCTTCAAGCCAGTGCACAAGAAACCCTCATGTAGGTTTTTCTTATGAAAAGGAAGCCTCTACTCACATGAAGTCTATTTTTACTGTTGTACTTCTACTGACTTGGTTTTTTTTATACTTTTCATTGCACTATGAGTGCCTCTGCCAAGTATGCAATATCAGTTTTTAATAGAAAACTTGAGGCTAAACCAAGCTCCACTGAACTGGTTTTCCTCATGCTGTTACTGTTTCTATTCTCATTTCTTTGTCATGCTTCCAGTCGCCACTATAACCTAGCAGGAACTAGGAGGAGTATTAAACATCATTTGGGAATGGTGACCCTTACAGAAAACCAGATGGTAGTTCTTGGTCTCAGTTCAAACATCAGGGTTTACTACTTCTACTCTAATTATTTATTTGGACCTACTGAATTTATACACAAGATCTGCCAGGCAAATAAGCCTGGGACATTACTGGTTCTCTGACATGTTACCTGTCATCTTACAACGAGCAGTGAAAACCCCCACGGTATGTTGAAGGTAAGTAACAGTTACCCACAAACCTACCTACCCAAGACCTACAGATGCTGCCAGGGACAGCGACCTCCCAGATCGGTGCCAACAGTACCAGGCAAACTCTAGCACCATCCTCCCTCGCCACCACAGGGGGAGACGGGAGCCTACGATGCATCTCTCCTGCAGGCAAATCTCTTCAGCGGAATTTCAAGCACCAGGAAACCATCAGGTTTCCTTCCAGGAACACACACCTCGAAACTGTCCCAGAGACCTCTCTACCAGCAGGGACTAGAGAGAGGCAGCTATTTTGGCTGCAGGTCCATCCTGGTGGGCACAGTGTGGATACAGCCAGCACCAGCCCTGCTCTCTGGGCAGAGGAGCAGAACAGGCTCCCACAGCAGAGAGCTGCTGAGATCGTGCTCACGTAGCAGAGCCATGAGGCTGTGCACATGAAGCATTTCCAATCCCTCAGCTAGTTTTGTCTTTGAAGAAGAGAAGCTTCATATTAAAAGGTAAAAGAAAACCCTCAAAATTTGTTTGTTTTGTTTCCAGGGCATGCTATTAAAAAAAGTACAGTGATACCTCAAACTGAATGTTTGAATCCAAACATGTTCAAAGAACTAGGCTAACAGCACTTCTTTCATTCTTTTTCATTTAAATTGAACAAAATGGTTTGCTGAGTACATGCTGTTCACTTCAAAAGACCATTCTTAATCCATTAATAAATAGCAGCCTAAAAGGAATCATACACAAGTAAATTTTTAATGCATTAGCCAAAACAGCAACCAGCAGATGGGCAAGACTGAATTAACTGTGTGAATCCTTCCCACTGGTATCTTTGCAAAGTGTGAAAGTTAACAGCAGAAAAGTACTATAAGAAAGCAGAAAGTTTCTCAGGGTTTTTTGTTTTGAATAAATGAAATGAGTTTTATTGCATTCCAGGTGTTATAAATAGGAATCTTTTCTTAAAATCACATTGCAGCTGTACAATAAAAATCAAACTGTATTTGTAGCTATTGATTATATCAAAAGGGTAGTGATGATACCAAAATGGTTATGTAAAGGAAGGAAAAAAACCTATATCTTCACATAATCTCTCTGTTTTCACTGACTATTTTTGGTACATTTGAACTAGCCTATTTTGAGCATCATACCACATTGTAAGCTGGAGTAAAATATCTGTATGACAACTGGCTTAGCCAGTTCATAAATTGATAATTACCTGGAAACATAGTTTCCACTTCTGCTGAAACTCCTCCTAGATCATCCTGGGGTCTGACAGCTTTTTGCATTGCCTTCATTGTCTCCAATCACCCATGCAACAGTCAACTGAAATCCAAGTTGTAAAGAAACGTTCCCTCTAATAAAGACAACTGCCTGCAGGAAAACCTCATCCTTCCCCACACTTTAGCATGTTTATTTACAAGAAGCTCATTAACTTTCCAACATAGACCAGCTTCTATCCTCATTACTAATAGCCCTGGCAATTAAGGCTTTGATAGCGATCAAACTCCAGCCACCCTCTGGAGTGCAACTGTAAGAATTTTGGAATGACTCCTTTCAATCCCTTCTTCTGAAGTATCAGCTCTCCAGAAGATACCTCCTTACCCATGAAGTCTTATCCTGAAGGAAAGGAAGTCTGAGATGTGACCCCTCACCCTCTGAATTTTGAGAGCTATGTTTGTAACAAACTCAAACAATTCCATTAGCCTCATTTCTTTTATGAAAGTATCAGATCTGCAACACCCTAACCCACATGCTATGCTCTGATTTAAGGCAAAATAAAGTTACCCTAACAGGGTACATAATCCACGGAGTCCCTAGTGTCTATGCTCACAGGGCTGCAAACGTCAGTTCAATTCTCACTGTTGGCCAAAATTATAACAATAAAAAAAAAAATTGATGCTTGCAAGTTAGGAAGTGGAATAGGAAACAAGTCAGCATCTCACCACTCAGCTCAACCCTCCTCTCAAGCAGTGCGCACAGATCTAGCCTCCCTCTTTGAAAGTTAGCGTACTGTATATTTAGGAAAGTAGAAAAGCAGAATGTGCGATTGAAGGTACTCTGTGCGAGGAACAATTAAGTAGGTTAGGGCTGTCATCTGGAAGAATCATGACAAAGCAGCACTCCAACCAGGTCTGTCAACTCAGAAGTGACAGGTGAAGACGACTAAGGAATGACTATTAACTGTCTCACATTATATATAAGAAATAAGCAACACCAAATGAAGTTATCTGATGGTAGAGTCAAACCAGGGAAATAGATTTCACAAAAGTGACTGAACTGGGAAACTTACTGCCCTGGTTGCTGCAGATTCTAACATTTAAATGGGGTCAGTAAGCAATCAGTTAAATGAATAAATTTTGTGGTGGTTTTGTTGGTTTTTTTTTTTTTTTTAAAATCAGTTTAGCTCTAAATGCAAAGGTGCTATCACCTCTGCCTGAAAACATCTCTGATCTACTCCAGGAAAGTGGTAGTTTTCTGACACATCATTCCTTCTTATTTTCTCTGTTTCCCCAGGCACTTGCTACCAGCCACTGCCAGACAGAACCACTCTTCAGTCTTGGTACACGTGTCCTTAAAATAGTATGCAGCCAAACCTGAAGCGAGTGCTGATGCAATGGCACTGAAGCCCATGAGCCGTGTGGTCCATAGACCAGAAAGATTCCTCTTGTGTTAGGGTACTCCTTTTTCCCCCCTCCTCTTCTCCTGTACCACAGTACCAAGGCCTCCCTTACCCTTATGCCTTGAGACACAACAAGGTTTCTCATTTGCACTAGAGCCATCCACGTGTGTTGTGTTACCCTCCAAGCTGGGAGGATCTGGATGTTGTCTTCCCCTAGGACAGGGCCACAGCAAGGTGGGATGGCTCAGCAGCAGCGGATGCCCTCCCACCAGAGGCAGCTGCCCCACACTGTCCTGCTGCTAGCAAGGGGAAGCCACGGCCACCCTGCAAGCAGCTTCAAAGGGCTCAGCAGCAGAGGTGCCAGGCCAAGTCCTTCTTCCAGACTTGGCGCGGAGTCAGGACAAGGAGCACTCCTGTTGTGCACGGGGAACAACGTTATTTGAGAGGGCTGCAGCCCCTGCTAAATAAAATGCATCTTGACACCACAAATCTATCCTTTACACCGATGGGAAAACAACGCACCAGAGAGATATCCTATTTCACTACAAAAAGGCAGCAACTTTCACCTTAATCTTTAAGGACTGCGCCAGTATAGAAAGCGAACAGGAACCTTAATTAATTTAATTGCCAAAGTTGGGTTCTTTTTCCCCTCAAGCAGACAAGAAGGATCTGTCATAAAACTAAAGTGAACCCCTGCCCCCTCAGACAAAGCCCTCACTGGGCTTTTGCTTCCCTCCTGCTTCTTCTCAGGACTTCGCTGAAGCAAAGCTGTCACCTTCATGATTTTGCCATGCTCAAGGCCAGTAACTCCCACCCCAGGCCAGACACAGCCGACCCACAGCACTTCCCCACCTCAGGGCTGGAATTGCCAGTGCTCTGCAAGAGGCTGCGGGAACCCCCCTTCTACCATTCTGCATGAGACTTGGTTTTGCTTCAGGCAGGCAACTTCATCTGATGTATTTTCTTCTTCACAGGATAATTAAAATGTTAATCTAGCCAAAAATCTTACTGTACATACAAAAGCTGTTTGACTGTCACCAATTGTATTTATTTCTCCTCCAACCCAATAAGCAAAGTACTCACCCTCTTTTTTCTGTGATCGTTATTTGAACTGCGTTCCGTTTCAATATAGCTTGAATTTAATTTAGATTTTGCTTAACTGATTTTTATTCTATTATCTTTTGTTCTCTGGGCAAGTATATATTTAATCTTGAGAGTAAAATTGTTATAATTAAATCTGTGTTTTTAAAGGTAATATAAATTAGAGGGTAGAGATGAAGTAATAGGTAGTAGCATGCATGGAATTATATAGATGGAATAATAACTCACTTGTATGAGCAGTGCGCCATGACACAGATTAGTTGTTACCAAAAAAAAGATATTTGTTATTCAGATTTTAGTACCCATTGAAGTATTACATGATGCTTAAATGCATTATAAAAGCCTCTACAGGAAATACAAGTCTCTTTCAGACTCATGTCAGCTTTTCAACTCAAACTGACAAAACGTGGGCAGTTTCAAGCGTTCATCTCCCTGCCTAAATCCCCAAGATGATGGCCAAGGCAATGCCAATCACATGAAGACAGAAAGCAAAAATTTTCTAGCCTCTTTTTACCTCACTGTGACACACAAACAAGTTTAATAAACAAAAAAGATAGCTTCAGGGAGGGAGGATAGAAATCTCAATAAAATTACCATGACCCAAAATTTCCTGCGCATCTTGCATTTGGGGCATCAGCTCTTACCAGCTTAAGTTAGGCCTTGAACCCAAAAGGCCACTTTTTACTTTGAAAAATCTGCACCTATTTATCTCCTAGGTACAATTATGTGAAGATCTTTGCAGTATTAGAAGATGAACAAACGCCCATTAGATTCACTTTCCCTTTTTAATACAAATGATGTTTACATTTTTAATTCCTTTCTGTATTCTTGACAAGGCAACAAGAATGAGGCAAGTGCGCTGGGGCCCTGGAATACGACAGGCAATTTAGCTTCTGAAATGCATAAATCTTACAGTATTCACACGTGTTCTTCTTTATATAGCACATGTGAATTCCATGTGATTTGTATATTTCACAAGTTAAATTATGTCCCTAATTGGTACTTCATAATAAAATGCCTGAAGGAGACCAGGCTGTTCTGATATGCAAGCAATTTTAGATTTAAATTAAGTTAGGATTGATTTCCATTTCAAAAGTGTTTTTGAAATTTAACAAGTGAAAAAGAGTTGTTTTCAAAAAGGGACACAAAAGATGGGAATGCAAACTGTTTGATCAGGCAGTTGATATTTAGACAGCATAAGCACTACATATGTGAAAATATTTTTCATTTGTGTTATTGTCCACTTGATTTAAGAGAAAAGAGTAGATGGACATTTCAAACACCTCTGCTATGGGAGCGCATCAGAGCTCCAACTGCACAAAGAAAATTGGCCTAAAAAAAAAAACCCAAAACAAAACACCAACCCAGTGCTCTTTTTAATAAAAACTAGAAGCACTTTTTTGCAGGGTACTGGAATATGACCCCAAGCCGTTTTTCTTCAGATGATAACTGTAATGTCCACTTCTGGTATTTCTTTGGCTATTTTGAACAGGTGGGTGGAGTTTGATTTTCTGTTATTTCACTTAGCTCTGTATTCTTTCTAAAAATATGAAAAAGTTACAAGTTGAGAAATAAAGACCATAAGGTGGTTTCGGAATTGCTTTGTAGGGCACATTGTAATAACCATGAGATTGAGAAATAACCTTACTGCAAAATTAAACGGAAAACACTGGCTTCCTTTGAAGGCCACTGTCATTAGACAGGGCAGTCTCTCTTTTCACATTTATACTTTTATAAATTCCCTCGCACAATTGCTTTCTTCACAAATAAAGACCATTTTAGACCCACAAACTCAGCAAGAGAATCAAGCTGGGTTTCTTTTCTTTTCAAGCTAAAGTAGGTCCTAAAAATAATGAAGAAATTTTAAGGCGTCTTACATCTAATGCTCCTGAGAATGAAAAGGTTTAAAAAGGGAAGAGTGAAGAAGGATTTGGCCTATCATGTTCCATTCTGGAAGAATAATAAGAAAAGAGTCAGCAAGGTTAACTTTGTGAAGGAAAAAAAAATGTTTTATTGGTAAATAAACCACCTGCCTTCAGATTCTGCCTGTCACAGGAAGGTTGCAATGGCCGTTTCTTCCAAGGCCCCTTCCAGCACAGAGGTTTACAATTACTGATCTTTTCTGGCCCCTCCATTCTTCTTGGAAAGATCTAATTTCTTTTCATTTATATGACTTTGCTCTGAGCTGCTGCTGCCTCCACCACTATCTCTAACATAAGCTCAAGAATTTTCCACTCTGTAAAGTATCTCTGATGAAAGCTACAAAAAGGCACAAGTGTGTTCACTGGGGAAATACCACAGAGTCAAGGATGTCTGATCTCCACTTACAATAGCTGTGTAAGAGTAATGCCTCTCAGCCAAGAGACATCTGGATTAAAAAGATAGAAGAGCAAGGGGATAGGAAGGAAGGAAGGACAGACCTGCCCAGGATAAGATTTACAGAGA
Source organism: Limnodromus scolopaceus (assembly GCA_028565335.1). Taxonomy (NCBI): domain Eukaryota; kingdom Metazoa; phylum Chordata; class Aves; order Charadriiformes; family Scolopacidae; genus Limnodromus; species Limnodromus scolopaceus. The sequence goes on from JAOXNO010000002.1 coordinate 6,199,743, forward strand.
CTAAAGGATCTGTGGTATAATACAAAGCAAACAAATTCAATTTAATAAAACATCCTGTACATAAGGTATCACCTAGCACTTTACAGGGAGATAAAAGACCAAGATAATGCTTTAGAGAATTGGATACTGTGACTCATAAAAGCAAAACAGGAAAATACACAAATAAAGTTGAAGTAGTTCAGATAAAGGAAAACTGCTGAATTTAAAAGCATCTAGAGTACAAGCATATGTTCTTATAGAACAGCTACAACGAGAGAAAAAAGCAAACCTCAAACGATTAAAGGCTCATTTAAGCATCTAAAGCCCTAGTGTTTATCAAAGCATCTCTGTACTAGACGTATTAAGCCGATAGAAACTAATTTTAACTGGGCAGAATTGGAACTGCAGAAAAATCTCACCTTCTCAAGGTTTTCCACCCTCCCAATACCTCTCTCTGCCTTAGGCGGAGATTAAAAAGATGGACAAGTTTTTCTGAAACATAAAAACCTCCCCTGAGTTTGAATCAAGTAAGTATTGGATTAGATTTCTTCTTATTTAGAGACAATTTTCTCAATTCTATGTTAAAATAAGGGACAGCAAATAACAAAAAGCATGAGTCAATAGAGTAAACAACAAACACAAGGAGAGATCTGAAGGCACAAATGACTCGTGATTTCTGAATGCACAAAAGTAATAGCTCCGTCTACCTGCAAAATTTAAGTTAGAAACTGTGACCACACCACAGTTCTAATAATAACTTCTAGTTATCAGGAACTGAAGTGGCGGAGGGGACAGGAATAAGCTCAAGAACAGAGTAAGGGAGTAGGCAGGTAGCCAGGCCAAGCACCATGGAGTGCAGCGACACAGCTCAAGAGGACCTCAAAAGCCCAAGAAGCAGCAGAGCTGCCAGTGCCGTGATGCTGCCCTAGGAAGTGCGAGTACATCATTATAAAACATACTGGAGAGTGGTAAGTACTTAGGGAGTCTTTTAAAGAGGAAACCAGAGGCCCTAGACATTGGGCATCACAAAGGTACCAGCAGAAAGAAGCTGAAGGACACCTCAGCACACCACTTGAAAGGGCAGATGGGCAACGCTTCAGGGCAGGGAAATGCAGGTGACTCAACTGACACAGCCTCCACTACCTATACTTTCTGCTGGTGACAGCGAAGAGCTGTAAAGGGACAGCTGAGGGGAAACAGAGGCAGGATCATAGAGTAAATGATTGATTCTTTCTTCCAGATGTGAGACTTTATCCTGGAAACAGAAAGTATGGGGTAGTCACATAGCTCACCAAGTCTGGATGGACAGATCAGTGACTACAAGGTAGTTAAGACAGTGACTGATGGCAGCACAACAGGGTATCACCTGAACAAACTCTATTATCACTTTTAAAACTAAGCCTGTGAGAGATGCTAGAAGAGACAGAAAAGCAGCACAAGTCACTGTGATTCTGGAACCTCAACTACAAACTAAGGCTCGCAAAAGGTGAGGACGGGGCTGCTCATGTCCCAGGTGACAATGCTTAGCCTGCCCATAGCTGTACCCCTCCTCAGGACGGAGGGCACAGCCCTGTGGCACCTTGCAAAGGGCCATGTGTGCCCTGCTCCTGAGCGTCATCATGCATGTGTCAGCCACCGCCCAGACTGTCGTCTTTGCCTTGCATGAGACTTCTCATTCACCCCTTTTCTCTTCCTAGCACACATCTATATCAAAAACTGATCCAAACAGAATTCCTTCCAAGGCCAGAGAGCCCATGGATTTATTTCCCCACACTGCTTACCTTACTCTGATTCACACGTACACAGCACAGTAACGAGTTCTGAGTTTCTTCAGAATACAAGCTCTACGTCAACATAAACTACATCCGCTGAAAAAAGACCATCTCCTCACACTGAACCACTCACCTTCCTACAGCAACTGCCTGCAGGGATTGCCAAGGGCCCTCTCCTTCTACATAAATGTTCCTTGGTCTGCCTGCAACAAGAGGTACAGCTGCAGGAACCACAACTCCCAAGCAATCTATTGCCATTTGTTTGGGTTTTAAGCTATTTCAACCCAGAAATTAATTTAAAGGTGAGGAATAGATTAAGGGATCTTTCCAGGATCCTTTTCCATGTGAGCATATCACTTCAACGTTCATCTCGTGAATCAAAAGTCAGAATACATTAGGTGCCTGATGGAGTAGCACTACAGATATTCCTTTCAAAAGTGCAATATATAGCCACTGTTTCTATCAAAAAGAAAATGACATCAAAATGAAGGTGTTCCAGTTCTTACAAAACTGCTACAGTACAAATTCTCCTATATACACCTTCAGGAATATTTCTTGTTATTGAATGTTTTAAAAATACCCTCAGCTTAGGAGAAAACGTATGCATTGGATCTATTTTTCTTCTAAGCAGGACAAAAAATTGCTGGTACTTTGCAAGCTCAGTAGCCTCATGCAACTAAACATACTTTGCATCAGCTCAAGCTGTTGTGTATACTAAAATGATCAATGTTGAAAGCTTCCAAAATTATTTCCACAGCTAGATACTGCATGGCTTTTTTAAGGCTTAAAACAATTTCCTCTTACATTTTTATAGAGCAGGAATCATCCGTTAAGAAGAATATGTTCAAAATATTAAGTGCTTTTCTGGAATTTTCATTCCTAGAATATACAAAAATATTCTGCACGTGCCATAAGTCACACTTGCAATTAATTCAAGGACGTAATTAGCTCCAAATAAACAGGAAACTCCCTAAGACATTGCATGACAATAATTTAAAATATTTGAGAGGTTAGATTGCGCATCCAATTAATTTGGTATTCCATGAAAAACCATGATTTAACCATATTTTATTGATCAACACCTCCAGCTGTAAAATAATTTTATTTGAATAAAGTAGGTATGGTAGATAATCTACCAAGCACACAGTAAAGGGGTAACAACCATAATACAGCTGAGCAAAATTTGAATAACAGGAAATTCTAGCATGAATTTAAATCTTTTAGTGTGAAAGGGGAAAATAAAGGAAGGTGAATATTTACGAGATGTAAAAATCAGGAAAATTCGCAGTTTAACTTTGAAATCACATCAGGTAATTCTGTCTAATTCAGACAGAAAACACAGCTGGCCCTCAAATGACGAGAACAGGTAGTTGCACCTGATCTGAATGATTAACAGCCTGAAAAACAGCTTGCTTTTACAACATTTTTGTACTCCAGAAATGGATTATTTCCCAGGACAACTATTAATTCTGATAGATAAGTCTTGTAAGTGAAAGAATGGTCATTACTTTCTGCATTAAAAAAAAAATAACGTTTCAGAGCTCCAAATTTCAGTTATGAAGATGGCAAATGAGCTGTGTTGAAATAACGCATTTTCCTGAAAGTTCCTGCTATACTCCTATGTTTGTTTTGAGCTAGTTCACTCCCTTATGTATGTGTGTACACATAAAATTGCACACTAATGTAAATACTTTGATCTGTGCCCAGAGACATGGCACGGTCTCCCAGAACAGTTTGACAAGCCTCGTGTCCCAAGGCACTCCCAGCACAGGAGGAGGAGGTTCCATCCAACTATTGCGAAGACCCCACAAGGGGCAGAGGGTGTGAAATCAGGTGGCCTGAAGCACTCTCCTCCTCCTTGCTGAGGTGTTCCTCCCTTCCTTCCAAAGGATATCTGTCACCACTAGCCACCTGGCATCACCCAGCCCTGAGACCCCTCAACAGAAGAGCTCGGCATCTGCCATGATGCCAGACACGTGAAAATTGTTGGTTGATGAAAGCAGATGTCCAAACATCATCTGCTAACTCAGGCCAAGCCGCTACAATGCACTTACAGAATAATGATATAGTGAATTTTCTGTTTGGAGGAGACGCCTCAGGTGATACTCAAAAGAGTCAAGCAAGGTAAGTTGCCTTGAAGTCAGTGAACGGGGACTCAATACTATGCCAACAGAGCTGGATTTCAGAAATATCAAACATACTTATCTAGATGCAAAGCAGCACGGGAAGTCCAAATTAAATTACAAGAGGATGAAAATTTGGAGTTAATTTGAGACTGTTTAACGTCTTCCTGATGTACTGTAACAGCTCATATAAGACTGTTACTTTAGGTGCAAGGTTTAACGGTAGTCCTATTAACTTACTGCAGCCATTAGAGTTTTACTGCATTAATTCACAACTGATGTTGGCTTGATTACCGAATGAAAATATTTTTGAAAAGTAGAAGCCATGCTGCAGTACTTACTCTTCCAACAATAAGATAAATTGTCATTCAAATTTTGTATATGGAGCAAAAGATAATCAGTCAATACTCAAAAATGGACTACTTAAATGACTTCAAAATTAAATTACATTGCGGCTCAATGCAATTTAAAATGTCAAAGAAATCAGAGGCTCTCACAGATTTTAATTAAAACAATCTCCTCTATATTCAGTCCGTCCCTCTTTCCCATCCTGCTTCTTCTTATTCCTTTAATGTTTATTCATTGCTCTACATAAAACAATAAAAACAACCAAATTTACTTCTCCTTATTATTTATAGTAGCAGAGTTCTTAAAAATACAAGGACAACATTCCCCATCCTGAATAAATGACTGGTTTGGACAATATTTCAAAAACCCAGGCATGCCCATAGTGTAATTTTGTGGATAAATTGCCATAGAAATAACCAGCTCAAATGCATTCAGAATCTCAGTCACAGAATAAAAAGTAGTTCAATAGCCTTTAAACAGTCTCGGGGAGAAGAAAAAAAGAAAAAGAGAAAAGCACTAATAGGCAAAGGAGCAGATTGTTGTCTCACAAGATAACATCCAAACCTTCCCCCCCACCCCAGTACAAGTGCCAGCATATTATAGATAACTATAGATAACATAAATGACATGGTAACGACCAATTACAGAATCACAGAATGTTACGGGGTTGGAAGGGACCTCTACAGATCATCTAGTCCAAACCCCCTGCCAAAACAGGTCCACCTAGAACAGGTTGCACAGGAACATGTCCAGGCAGGTTTTAAATATCTCCAGAGACGGAGACTCCACCACCTCCCTGGGCAGCCTGTTCCAGGGCTCTGCCACCCTCAAAGTAAAGAAGTTTCTCCTCATGTTTAGATAGAATTTCTTATGTTCAAGTTCCAATTCAAGCTCTTGTCCCCAGCCTCTGAAGGCAAAGAGTCCCCAAAGCACACTACTAGCAGCAGCTATGCTTTTGCATCTACTAAAGATGCTACAAGTTAACTTAGCAAACACCTACAAGGCTGTTTAGGCACAGGAAGGATGGTCCAAATGTGCCAGAAGAAAGGATTTCCCCATCCAACCCCACACAGTGGGTGCAAGGAACCAGAAGGTTCCTAGGGAGCTGTGCTGCACCTGGAGCAGAACAAACAGAAACCCCTAGTGCTCCCTAATGGTCACACGGCCAGAACCAGCAGCCTGGACACCTTCTCTAGGATTTATACAACTCCCTTCAACAGAGCCAAGGTTCTGCCTTATTTCCATAACAGCTTTTTTCTCCCAACAAAAATATGTATTCTACTTCTATACTACAGCAACTTTGCCAGCAAGAAAAAATAATTATGTGTACATATAAAAAGAGAAAACACATACACCCACCTACATTCAAGGCTTCCCCTTAACTATTACCCAAGGAAACAGACCAGAGCAGCAGACCCCCAGCAAGAGCAAAGGCCCTGCCCAGCTTAAATGGGTCTCCTGAGTCCAGCTGAGGCTCGTCAGGGCAATTAAGTGCAATCAGGACACCACCAGGAGCTTCCAGGATTTTCTTTTCAGTTAACACTGGTTTCTCCTGCTGGAAATGTGCCCGCAGAATATTATATGGCTGATACTGCCAAAGCCTACTCCCGAAGGCCAGGATCAGTCAGAGGTAATGCATTTTGTATAACAAATTTCATACCCTGTTCTATTTACAGATTGCTATTTTTTAACATCTTTACAAATGAATTCATTATTCAGAATTATTATTCTGACCGTTTCTATTGGGGTTTTTTTCGTAACTTGTTCTAATTCCCCAAGTGACAGAAACAGCCATGATTGGAAACTTTCTATCTGCACTCTGCAAATATATTGAAATACATATTTTAAAAGCTGTTCAAGAGACATTGGACACCAAGGAGGTTTATCACCGTATCACCAAGAACCTCATGGATATCAAATTTAGCTCAGGGTCAACAAAATTATAATAAATTGAATTAGAAATGAAATATTGTTTATAGTCTGCAGACCACTTTACAGTGTGTGTAGCCTGCACCACACACATTTGCAGAATATGCCAAATTGCACGGCTTTCCTGGGTAAGTATTCAGATTTCTGCTGCAGATTTCTGCCTGCCACATTCTGAACCCTTTAAAGTGCATAGTGTTTTTTTCTTCAGTTTGGGAGGTTTTGCTGGTTACTGCTGGTTGAATCATAAGTATTTCTTGCTGTAGTAAAAATTTATGGGGTTTCAGTTTCTGACTGAGGTAACTTATCTAATTAGAAGCTATCATAGCCATGGCTTAATCAACCTCTCATTAACATTCTTATCATCACAATTTCATAAAAAGAATTCTTTTTCACATGGAATAATCCAAGGGAAAAAATCAGATGCAAGACTGCATTGCAGTGCTCTCCTCTTTTCACCCAGCATGTTAAGAGTAAAACATTACTAGCAGTTGTTACACAAAACCTGCTCCTACCATGATTTACAGTTTGGAGCAGGATGCACCAGCACCTTGAAATTATAATCACTTTCAAATCCTTTGATAATTTTTATTTTAATTCTGGGTGACTCCACTCATGATAAGAGGAAGACACTAACTGAAAAGACTCTTCCCCATTCATAAAGCCCTTTTTATTCTTTTTGGGCTATAGAAAACTTGAGAGAAAGAGGAGTTTCTACCACTGTTGCTGTAGGGAACTCTCTTTGCTTATCTCCATAGCAATACTTCTACAGCAGAAAGAGCTAGCAGACAGAAAAGAACTCTGATAACAGCTTAATATCCCTTCACATGCAGTCCCGCTGCTATGAAATATACCCAGACAGCTTCGCCAACCCCAGAAGTCAGGAAACTAGTTTCTGTCTAACAAAGTGGCAGTAGTGGCCTCCCTAGAGCTGTCTTGGCTATAGGCTTGAGGTGGGCTCGGTTGGTAGGTTCAAGCTTCAGTCCAGATTTTTCCCTTTTCTCCCCATTCCCTTCCCTCTCCAGCCTCCCCTGCTGCCGCCATCACTTGACATAAGGATGCAGCCCTGTCTCCTGGCACCCCTCCTGCTCAAAATAGAGACTCACTTGTATAAGGGGACTTGCTTGAAGTGGGCTGAAACCAAAGGAGTTTGGATAAACCCACAACCTGCTCCCACATTTCAGCCTTTAAAATGAGGGATAGGGCTCCAGGGGAAGGAGCCAAGCCAGAGGTCTCAGCTCAGCCCTTCAGCAAGAAAGAAAGGATGAAACAGAAATTTCTTTCCCAGAAAGAAATTCTTTACTGGGAGGGTGGTGAGACACTGGAACTGGTTGCCCAGGGAAGCTGTGGATGTCCCATCCCTGGAGGTGTTCAAGGCCAGGCTGGATGGGGCTTTGAGCAACCTGCTCTGGTGGGAGGTGTCCCTGCCCATGGCAGGGGGGCTGGACCTTGATGATCTTTAAGGTCCCTTCCAACTCTAACCATTCTATGATTCTATGAAACAAGGAGCTCCAAGTTGTTCTGAGCATCTTAGCTGACATCCCCTCTAACATAAACAACTGAAAGAGTCTCGTGACCTAGGACCAAAGAAAAATCTTCACCTCCACACTGCACTATTCCTTCTCTTGCTCAGTGATCCTGTTATCAGTTAGGGTCTGGGATATATTTTCTGGGTGCAACAAGAGGTAAGTTCTTCAAGGCAAAGAGTTATACAGGATATAAGCATAAGAAAGGCATTTGTCTACTCACAGCAGCATTTTGGGGAATGGGAGAAAAGAAGAAAAACACCTGAATCTCATAAGTAGTTATATATGTGGCATGTTGCCCCCAAGTTTCAACGGAATATAGTTTTCTTTTGTGGTCCTGAAATACATCAGCTGACATTTCTTGCTATTACTGACTTTTCGTTAGACCTATGTCTTTATTTAAGCAGTGGATCAGCCAGACACCTGCATGCTGGAAAATCATATGCCACTATTGATTTTTTTAGTAGCAATAATTCACCACCAGTAGCAGCAGTAAAAATGCTTTGAAAGCTGGGTCCATAATGGCGTTTTAACATTTTGGTACATTTTGTGCCATGAAAAATGCAGAAACTACAGTCATACATTCACCTGCTTAAACAGAAGATTCGCCTAATTTAGTGTTAGTTGTAAGGATACCATGCCAGTACTTTGAGAAGATTCTCTGCCACTGGTGCAGAAGGAAGAACTCCAAGAGTCAACAAAAACGCTAAGGGGAACGCAAACTCTTCTAATTCAACGTATGAGGCTGTGGCTCAAGTGAGAAAACAGCTCGTGTGGGTTTCTGTACAACACAGCTTGCTTTCTTCAAATACCACCACCGCCAAAAGATGGCTTAAGAAAACAGAAAGCTTCACCCAGCTTAGCTTCAAGCACAAGGCAGAGTCAGGGCTGGAGCTGAAGTCTGGACTCAGCTCTTGTCAAACTGCAGGAGAAGACGGCAAACACCCTGCAGATTGCCTTGGTCCTGCATGATTTCCATCACCCGCAGCTGAGTGCTGCTGAGAGCGATACTCTAACAGCATCTCAGCTGCTGTGTCACCTGGCTGCGAGTCCTGGGACTGGGACCCCAACCTTTCCTCCCCGAACAAAGCTGGACATCATCTCAGAACTCATCCTAGCCAAAAGCATTTAAGAAAAAGTGTTGTGGAAAATAAGGTTTAGTAATTAACTTAAATAGGGGCCTGTTACAGTTTTAGCATACAGTTTTATATTTCAGTCCTACCAAAATTCAATTTGAATATTTACTGCAAATTACCAATTCTTTTTTCTTTTGTGAGTTTCCCCAGCAGTTTCAGGTGGACAAAATTTCCTTAGTTCCTACCTTCAAATACTATTTTCAAGTATTCACTAACAATTACCATATTTTCTTAAGAAGCATCTTAATGTCAGAGCTGTGTGCAGTGATCTTTAGTAAGTAGGAGTATTGAATATTAAGTCCATGAATCTCTAGGGAAGAAACTATAAAACAGAACTCAATAAAAAGAGAGGATATTTTCAGTAGTATAAGAGCAAACATACCATTCCTGTGAAAACATAAGACACGGAACATCTAAGTATCATGAGTAAGTGACTGAGAAATTATGTTTTTAAACACTACCTGCTTTTAAAAGCAGTATAGTCTTTCACAATTACGTGCACCCATTTCATGGAAGTTCCTTTCCATGTATTAACTGATTAGTAGGCTTTCATAATAAAGTTTCACTTTATTAATAAATGTAATAAGCAGTAGCCAATGGCTGGAGTTACCAGGCAGTCAAGAAAACAGCTAAACAGAAATATTCCAAAATCAGTAAAACTGTGGGTCCAGTGAGCGAAGGACATTGGCTCTAAGGACACTGGTTCTAAAGAGGGTCCAGTGACCTAAACAAGATATTTACATTTCTTAAAAATACAAGTTTTCAACAGGCTGAGTTTTAAAGTTTTTAAATCAAAGCTCCCTCGATTTATTAGATAAATTGTCTCTCATTCCTCTTTCTTACCAAGTAGAAAGACTACGTACTATATTGAAAGCATGCTAAATAGGAAACTTTCCTTCAAAAGCTTCCATTTGAAAAAAAATTTTAAAAATCTACCTTTGGTTACCACACAATGGTATTTTGAAACGGTATCTTCTAAAAAAATACAGGGATTAAAACTGACCAAAACCTGATGTTCTTTAAAGACGTTAATCTTGTTTTGGCTTTATCTGAAGACCCTTCGCTGTGCACGTAAGACCTTTTAAAAGTAGCAAGCATTATTCTTAATCATGTATTTATTAAAATGTTTATACCGTAACTAAAAAAGTTATTAATGAGAACTGTGTGTTAATTGCCACAATTATTTAGTTAATAAAGAGCATGAACAGCTTAGGTAAACTCAGTGCAGGCAGTTATCACACACTGGAAACCAGTAGCCATTTTGAACAAAGAGAATTCTGTAAAGCTGACATCTGTAAACACTGACCCCTGCAAACAGACTACACTCAAATCTCACAACAGAAGGACAAAAACGTATCTATTAGTGCAAAATATTTATATTCAAAAGTGACTTGTTCCTTTACATCTCAGTAGTGAAGATAGGAAATAAAAAGCAGGACGGGGAAAATAAGACTGGCAGTGAAAATAGCATAGCTCTGGATGAAAGGAATGTGAGCTGCAGGGAAGACATGCAGAACATCGTTTGTATTAGTGTGAGGCAAACACAGAGGATGAAGGAATAGGGAAACATGGAAAGATGAAAAAAAGACACGGGAAAGTAAAAACAGAAGACAGGGAAACGGAGATAAAACCTCAAGTTCTTTTTGCAGCTCTGGATATTTCAAACACTAATAAAGCCACTTAAAATATGATCAAGAGGTTTTATACTTCTTCAAAATAAATACAGCAGCCAGAATACATAGATGAATCTGACCAGAAAAGTCAAAGGAAAATGAATCATTATTTGATATTATGTGCTAATGCTTGCTTAGTTTTCGTTAAAATATTTTTATCTGACACTAAGCAAAGCCAGATCAAGGGAGTTTCCTGGCAGAAGCTGGCTGACGACAAGGGTCTGGTTTGGAATTGAACTGTTGGTGTGCCGTAACGTGCCTTCCCTTACTGTTGCAGTTATCCCCAATTCAAACATTACACGTTGGATTTGAGCTTGTACTCTAAAGAAATCCGTAGATATTAAAAGTGGAAGCGCACAGTTAAGATGTGTATATATCCTTAATTATGGCATAAAGTGGCAGACTGAAGAGGAGGATGAAATTATCATCCAAGAGGTATCTGTTTCTTTTTCCCTAGTGTGCAAACACAAATACTAAGATGCCTTAATTAGAGCCATATGGCTCGTGTATGGAGTCACTGCAGGGTATTGTTAATGCAGTCTGAGTGCCCAGTCTATGTTCATTCAGATGTTTGTTAATTGCTCTGAATAGTTATAGATAGTAGTAATCAACTCTGAAAATACTGGTTAAAAAGATCATTGGTTTTTCAATGATAAGACACTCTTGCACAGTGTCTAACCACAAATTATAAGGGTAGCAACTCCATATTAACGTAGACGTGCATCCACAGAGTGGCTCTGACCTGGTTACCTCCAAAAGCACAGGTCATTTTGGAAAGACGCCCAGAAAAAACCCCAGCTGTAGGTTAAATAACTGATCCAAGTCTGTATCATTGTGCCGTAACGCCATTTGGAGACAGTGCACGGGAACGCTCAGCATCTTATAAAATCAGTTCCTTCTATGTTTTAGAAGAGTCACAAGTCAACAAATAATGATGTAAGCAGTACAATATATCCCAAAAAAAATTACAAAAACTGGTGGAGGGGTTCGGTGGAGAGTCATTGCATGTAAACGTTGATTTCAGATGCAAGGACAAATGAAAATAGTTTAGAAGTATCAGAACTTCATTTCTCAGATGATGCTCTATTGGAAATCTTAAAATATGAAATAGTTCAAATGTACGGAATTCTGCTTTGATTGTGTACTACCTCACCACTTGACGTGCCAGAAGAAGAAAGAAGTTTCTTTATCTTGCCAGTAATGATCCAAAGGCAAACTTAACAAGGTGCTAAACTGCAGGTAGGAAAAATTCTGCATTTTAAGGCAATGCTTAAAAATAAATGGTGGGATTACTGAGTAACAGGCAAATAAGAACAGATAGTAAATTAACTGTTCACTATTAAACTTCTGGTCATCTTGCCTCCTTCGACCTTTTTCTGCCTCAGTGGCCATATCCATATCCAGGCTCTTGACACTCTGACCTTCCCACTTCTGGCCACTGAAACCACTTCAAGTGGATGAGGTGTGGCCATTTACTGGATGTGATGAGCTGGTGTGGGGCATGTAAATTAGGTTTCTGCCTGAATTACTTGCATATACTAAACAGTAGTAATTGTTAGTAAGAGATTTCAGGTGTGGTGAGGGGAAGAGCACATTTAGGAGCATTTTATAGTTTTCAAAAAAAGAAAGAGGGAATGTTTTTATTACTGAAAAAAACAGGGAACAGTTTCTTTACAAAATGAAAATGTTTATAAAGGCCTAAGTCATACCACAAGCACAGAGCAATGTAATCAGGTTCCTGACTCCATCACCTAGAATGTTAAAATATAGGGATAACATTGCAGATAGAAGAATTTTCTTGCTGCTCGTTATCTTTCCTTCAAGTTTTAAGTTAAGACAGACGGGGAAAAAAATATCCCAAGAGCAGTATTTTCTTTCCATGTTTACTATAAGACACCACAACAAATCAAACACACTGGTGTATCTTCAGTGCCCCATTGTTATCAAGAATTGTCTGTTATTTCTATCATTGTCCTTTTTATTTCCCTCGTGTGTTTCAGATCTATCTCCCATTAACTACAGGGAGTGAAGAGCTGAGAAGGGAGACAGCAGAAATAATGAAAGAATGTTTTCTGCTGTATGGCTGCCTGTAGACTCCGGTGGACTGACCCTGCTCATATCCCTGCTGTTACTACAACTGCTGTCCAAACTCGCTAGGCAGTATATTAAGGAACTCCTCGTTTCTGCTCTAAAAAAAAATTAAAAAATCAGAGATACTGAAAACTTGTCAAAAGATTCCATTCAACAGAATTTTCCCAGTTTTACATTATTTTGTTATCCCTATGCATAAATTCTGCAAAACAAAAAATATTGTTAACACACTTTTCCATGCTCTGGAACAGTAAATACAGTGTCATTATGACACTGATAAATTGAATTTACATTTACTTTCCTACTTCCCTCCTCAGCGATGACCAATACTATGCAGTTGGCAGTGGAAAGACAGAGCAGGAGAGAAGCAGGTGTAGAGGAAGCACAGTACCTGTCTGTAAAAAAAGGTGTCTAATATCTTGATTAGATTTACAGTCTTGCTCCAGATCTGATACCTCTGAAATCTCATGAACCAACTGACATGAAGATGGATACATGAGCCACCTGCACCAATTAAAACCAAAGTCCACCAGTTCAGTCAAGCATCTTCTCTTTAGCAGTGGCCAATAGCAATTGCCCAGGAAAAAGTAAAAGATGTTGGCACAAGCCTGAAGTGATGCTTCCTCTGCTTCCCCCAATCCTCTGCTGGACCTCAAAGCACTCCTAAGCTCCCACCCCTTCTTGCTGAGAGCAGGTGGCTCTGCTTCAACAGCCACTGATGTTTTTTAATTTCATTAATTTGTTTTTTTTTTAATTTTCTATTTTGATTGAAAAGTGTAATACTGCACTATTTGTTATGGCAATTTCCCATTCATTGATTGATGAAGCAATAATAAATAGCAGTATATTTGGGGAAGAGATAAAAAAGTAAAGAATATGAAGAATAAAATCCTAACACCATTCATTCCTTAAACAAAAAAGCAGGGTGGGAGTGGGGGGTGAAATAGTTTATGAAGAAACAGAGTTTCTGAAACCTACTCAAAATCTCAAATATACTTGTAAAATACAGTCACAGATTTAATTTGATTCTCTGTTAATTCTACATCTGTGCACTGAATAATGTTGCTCCTAAACAGAATTTCTCCCTATATACATTTTTATTATTATTTCTTCTATGTGTGTAAAATAAACATCTAGAAACAGCATTAATTTTAAAGTTAATTTTAAAACAATGTTAAAATAGTTTTACAAGTTTTCAAATTATTTAAGTTCATGTTTCTCAATACCACTTACTACTGTAATTAATACAAAATTTCTGCCCTGCTAGAAAGCTCTCATTAGCACAGGTATTTGAGAACATTTGATCTTGAAAGAACAAAATGATTGTAAAGAGAGAAGGATAGCCAGGGCTTTGATTCCTTAATATTGTGTATGTGAACAAAGTTGGGTTATTTTATTTATTTATTTTTCATTCAGACTGTGGACCTCCAACAATCTTCAAACCATTAGTCTTTTCCCAAATATTGTAGTCAGAGCAATAAAAGTGGTTCATAAAAACTCAGTGATGCAGTGATTGACAAAGCTAATTAACTAATTAATTGCTGGAAGGCAGTATATAATGATAAAGTAGAATTGATGGACTTAAAGACAGAAATAAGACTCCAATCAATTCCATCTCCAGCAAGTCTTGAGACTAAAAATAGACACATGACTTCCTTAAATATGTTTCTTTCATAGGTTTAAAAAAATATATCATCATAGCAATATGCTGAAATGCAAAGCCCATAGCGTGCTTTTGTGGGACAGTAGGTTTGTAATCTTATTAATTACCTATTTCATAAATAAATGGGCTTTTCCCACATCTAAGGTCACATCTAGCAAACACAGACCAGAAGATGCGACCTGGGTCACCACCCAGTCGGTACAATTCAAAGGGCCCTACTTGTTATTCAAGGCAGCCTCCCAAAAATTCTCATGTGTTAGAAGCAGACGGTGAGAAACATGCAGCATGTTGTTGGTATCTAGTGTTGGAAACGTGAGGTAACATGAGGGAAAAATGTTCTTGTGCATAGGAAGTAAACTCTCCAGTGTATGTAGAAGAATGCAGCAGCCTCTCCTCTCAGAGGAAAAACTCAGTTGAATTAAAACTGTTGATAATTAAGTAATCCAAATCCTCTGCTGGATGTTCAAACAAAACAAGCTATTTGTTTGTCGACTAAGCTGGCTCTGAAAGGTTATAAATAATTTTCAAAGCACTATTTCTTCCAAATATCTAAAATATTTAAAAAAGTTACTTGGAATCAAAACATTATGATAAACTATAGAACCAGTTTTTCTGGTCAGATTATTAAAATTTAGTATGCCAAAAAATGGTTTTGGTTGGAACATCACTGAACTTTTTTCCTGAATACCTATCTCCATTAAGAGGCAGAGTATACAATAATAAACATTACCAAGAGACAACTAACAGAGTTTTTATCTTGGATTACTTTCAACAGTGTGTTAGAGGCATTGCTGAGACAATATATCTGTCAACAAAACATTGCTACATGCAGGTCTAACTAAATGACATTTTTTTGAATTGCTGTACCATGGTAAATGCTGTTGAGGAAAATCATGGGGATGTGCACTCAGCAGAAGTTTTTTATAGTTACAAAAGAAATAAAAATTCAAATTCTTCCCAAACCCATCTTTAAAACAATTTAAAAACAAATAGAGCCTTTTTTTTTTTTCCTTTTTAGAATACAGCTGGCCTCAGAAAAATCGTGCCACCTTCCCTTGAGAACGTCTCTTTGACAGATTAGCAAAAAGCTAAACAGTATTTCACAGGAAGTTATGCAGAAAAAACCTCAGAAGAACAAAATAATAATAATTAAGTCTCCCTAGAATTTTGTAAGCACATTAGAAAAATGGCATTAGCTGTGATTACCATTACACATATAGAATCACAGGTAGGTTGCCATGCAAGTATGGAGACCAGAGTATTTTACCTACAATCTACTTATAGGTCCAAGAAGAACATATTACTAAAAACCTGAACGAGCTGGAGGTAACCAGTGTGCAGCATTCTTTCCTCAGCTTTGAAAGGCTGCCTTTGCACTTCTCCAGAGCACGCACCAGACACCAAATGAAGCACAGCTGTGGCCTTGGTGGCACTCAGTTATGTAAAATTAAATGTTCTATCCCTAAGCAATAAAGAGGACTGTTCTGCCATCTTTACTTAAGCAGATCTGCCATGTAAGTTTAATGGACATGCCACACACCCTGAAAAATACAACCCAGAAAAGAGAAGAGGTGGAACTGTGGTGTGGAGCAGGAATTGCCCTGGCTTGGGGAAGGATGCGCAGGGACAGCCCGACTACCTGGCATGGCTTGCCTGGGTCCAGCAAGCCCAGCTGGGCAGCTTGAGGTTCAACCCTGGATAAAATAATGTTCATGCTGGCAGGGTGAAAAAGGAAGCTGCATAATTAATTTGGCAGAAGAATAAATGCCATGCAGTATATCAGATGTATTTAAGAAAAGCAGAGTTTTTCTGGTAGACAAAAACAACTGCTGTCAAACCAAATTGTTGCTCTTCTGAATCTGAGAATGTGCCATGCCATTCTGCGTTGCGTAGTTCTCCACGTGACAAAACTTTCTAATTTGGCAATAAAACCTCTATAAATGACGTATTAACAATATACAGACCCAATACCACCCCTTTAAGTATGATGTTCGTCTTCTACTAAAAGTTCTAGACATCCCCCCTCCTATTTTTGAGTACTGTTAGGACAGCCTGCATGACAGAAATCCCCTTCTCTTGATCACATCATTTTGCTACCAAAGGAAGTTAATTATCAGTAACACCACTGTTAAGAATTGCCAAAGTGGGGATAGGCCTCAATAGTTTAAAACCATGGTGCCTTTGTTAATTGAACTGGAGCATTTACCTTTTGCCGCATCTGCTGAGTTCTCCCACCTGCATGTGGCACATAGTTTTCACCGAGTTCAGTGATCCAGCCTCACAACCACGACTCAATAAAATATTGAGGCTGAGGGAGCTGGGGTTGTTCAGTCTGGAGAAGGGGAGGCTCCGGGGAGACCTAATAGCAGCCTTCCAGTACCTGAGGGGGGCCTACAGGAAGGCTGGGGAGAGTCTGTTT